>JBAMIE010141408.1:0-16508 GCA_037177295.1 Kaempferia parviflora | reverse complement strand
TGTAACTCTAAGCTAGTCCTTTAACCCTTGAATAGGTACAAGAATTCGTAGTTCTTCACTAACAGTTTCTTTATAAGGCCAATTTACTTTGAATATCATAGTTGAATTCAGAGATTATCATATTACATAAGCTTTAAGAAGAAAATTACCATATATTAAGAGTAAACAATTGAATAGTATCTTGTTGGATGAGACAAGAAAAATAAAGTCATATACCTCAGATCCCAATCCATCAGCTCGGGAGTCTCCATATAATGAGTTTAACTCATCAACTGTAGCTCGATTCCCATATCTGATATATATTTCCTAGAGTTGTTATCTGGAGACGTATAAGAACACTTGGGGTGATATTAAAAGTAATACAAGCAAAGAATCACCTTACACCATCATAGCGTGACAAATTTGAGGAAGCTTCGGAAGATGCTAAGACGTAGTATGCTGGAAGCCCAAGAGAAAACGAGGGCAGTGATACCTGCAATAGAATACTCACGAGAACATTTATGCTAATACTGAAGTCGCTAGTATATAGCTTGAAATGTGATTACATAAATTATATCACTACTGAAATGAAGATAAGAAATATTCATAGTAGAAAGGAAAATTAATCAAACAGAAGCAACCTCTGTTATTGTAGCCCCTAGTTCTTCCAAGTGTAAAGCAGCAGCTTTGATTGAGGAGATCACTCCCATGTCAACACCATCACCGATAGTCTCCCTAATCATGCCAACTTTTAGTCCTTTCAAAGGTTTAGACTCAAAGTGATCAATTGACATCAGAAAAGATGCATAGTCAGGAACTTCCTGTCAAGCAGATGAAAAAATAATGAGTTAAAAATAGCAAGCATGATAACAATTATTACATTATCAAGCAATAGCAAAACACTTGTGATTTTCTGATTTTTCTGAAAAATCAAGAAAAAACTGCCAAAAGAACGTCAGTTAGGAAGAAAAAAGACTAAGAAAGTTTCTAAAGCTCACATGTGTGCTACTAGTTGAATCAAATCTGTCATGACCAGACACCACATTTAAAACAATGGCGGAATCAATGACTGAAGCTCCAAAGCATCCAATGACATCCAAAGATGACGCATATGCCATGAGTCCAAATCGGGAGACACGCCCATAAGTTGGTTTGAGCCCAACAACACCACAGAATGATGCTGGCTGCCTCACACTACCGCCAGTATCACTTCCTAAAGACACAACACACTGCTTAGCTGAAACAGCAGCGGCAGAACCCCCTGATGATCCTCCAGGCACACGTGAGATGTCCCACGGGTTTGCTGTGACCTATGAGAAAAAGGATGATCACATAGCAACATAAATGCATAAAATATTGTTAATTCCTGAATTAATATGAAAAAATCAATTTGTATCCCAGCAAATCTTAATAGGATCAAAACATGACCTGCTGATCTAAACTGTGTTTATTGATCATTCTAGAAAACCTTTTTCATGAGTTTGGAAGCATCTAAGATGGCATTTAAAAAAGTAGTCCAATGCCATTGGAGAATTGCGTGACAGGCCCTGTGTGTTGTACCTAACCATACAATATTTTACCGACAATAAAAAGGAAAAATAATAACAATAACTATCGAGAATATCATTTTTGTTGCATGTATTGGCTGTCGTATAAAGTGGTTCTGCTCTCACTTTTTGTACAAATTGTGATTCTAAGAAAAATATCTATTCTACAACGATATACAACTCTTTAAGATTTTGACAGATGAAAAGGTTCTCACAAGAATTAGTCACTCATTTGAGACGGCATATTTTAATCAAATACTGAGAAAGATTAGCAATTAATCCACACAAGTTACAGCCTATTCATAGTTAGATTAGAAGATATTATAATATAAATTTCCCAATTTAATGTGTCATATTAATTGAAGGAAACACACTGTTTTTAAAACTCACATGTCACAACACATTTTTTAGCAAATTTAGAAGCCTGGTGAGTAACTTTGACACCAATTTGACCAGAAAATAATCTGACACATATTGCAAAGATTTCACTTCATCTGTGATCCTCAACTAAATGCAATGACAAACATAATCAAAGAAACCTCATCAACACTAACATAGATATACAAACATCAATCCGATTGAGCCACATGGGATTATGTGGACTCTACATTTAGCCCAAGAGCTAAATCACTCTATTCTAATCTTGCTCAGGCAATATGCAGGAACAGACATCACACAGGCAGCCCACCTAAGTAAAAAGTGTGAACCAACAAATTCACACTACTGTAAAGACATTTTAGGGGAGACAAGGAGAATTTTGGTTCATGTAGGATTCCGAGATTTCCTAGTCAGAGAGTAGGTCAATTTAGGTTAAGCAGAAGCAATGAAGACACCAAATTAAACTGAATGGTATGCTTTCATCTCTTTGCTTGCCTTGCCCCATGTCCATAGCTTAAAAAGGCAAGCTCCGGTTTTTTATTAACAAAAATCTGACTCTAGTTAGTATCTATAACAAACACTTGAAAACTAAAATAACAGAAGGTTTCTATTGTATGCCTTGATCAGCACACTCGGAGTGAATTTGCTTCCCATTCATCTGGAGAATTGCTTCTTGTTATTAGACAATTTATATCAGTTTATAGTTTGAATAGGACAAAAATATGACAAGTGAAGCAGCATGATTTTCCTATTAACGATGCATTTCTTAAATGTATAGACACATTTTGCATCAGTGGTTTTAGTTTAAGACCACAAAATGCAAACTGCACCAACTAAAAAGGAGTTTTTATTCGCTTGAAGAACACGGGAAGAACGTAGTAGTAATGAGAAAAGAACTTTAACCTGAAAGCCCGAGCCTTCAGTTGTGCTCCCCATCCCAAATTCATCCATATTCGTCTTCCCGATTACAATAGCTCCAGCCTCCTTCAACTTCCTCACCGCCGTAGCATCAAAAGGTGGTCGATACCCCGCCAAAATCCTTGACCCACCAGTCGACGGCATGCCCGCAGTACAAATATTATCCTTCACTCCGACAAGAACCCCAGCCAGAGGCCCCAAGTCCTTCCTGGACGCCACCAGCCTGTCCACCTCCTCCGCCTCCCGCATCGCCGTCTCCGATACATGGAGGAAGCTACGGATTTGCGGCTCCGTGCGGCGGAGACGATCGAGGTACTCTCCCGCGATGTCGGCCGCGGTCCTCCGGCGGGAAAGGAGGGACTCGCGGATGGAGAGGATGTGGGAGGCGGGAGGCGTCGTAGTAGGGTCGGTGGGGGCTATCTGGGGGTCGGAGGAGAGAGCGGAGACGGCGGAGCAGTGGAAGCGGCGGCGTACAGAGGAATTGGTCGAGAGGGAGAGACGAGTCGGAGGGGAAATGTGGAAGGGGAGACGGCAATGGCAGAGGAGCAGGCGGCTAGGGCTTCGAACGGGAGGAGGCGGCATCGTCGCCCTCTCGCTCTCTCACACTGTTGATGTCGAAGCGGAGAGACAGGATGAGGGAGGCAGCCGTGTTGCGGGTGGTTTGGTGGGTCTCGTTTAATCTCGATCCGATCCGATCCGAATCCGATTCATTTATAATTTTTTAATTAAATAAATTTAAAGAATTATACTACATCACATATAATTAAATATATGATACATATATATGGGACGATATAATTCATTTAGCAAATTTAAACCAATTTCAAATACAAATAATAAATTAATTATATAAAAATATAATGCAAATCAATATCATCTCACTTTAAATTTAGTGTTTAGTGCTTAATAAAACACTAGTGAAGAGAATGTAAAGAGATTTTTTTATTTGTTGTCAAGGTAAAAGTTTAGATCTCTAAGTTAGGATGCAAACCTACACTCATGACATACGACTTAGCTAGTCTTCCATTTCCATTAGAGCCATCGATAACAAGTTATACAAGTAGAAATATTCGGTCACGATCATTTCCACTCCAACCGCGACCAAGTCTGATCTTAGAATAATGGTAATTGGAATCCCCGAAAGCACATGATGAAGAACCTAAAGCAATGAGCTTTCTCTTGTCGTTAGCTTGAGCTAGAGAAGGTCCATTGCGTTAGAGACAGATCTTTGTCTCGGGTGGAAGGACTGGTTCTCACGGAGGCTAGTGTCTCCTCCTTTCATAGGCAGATAGGCTAGATGTGTGCAAGAGATCAAAGACTGAGGTATCAGGATTCGAACACAAAACGACGAGCAAACAGAGAGTCTAAAGGAGCACATGAGATTGAATTTGTAGCTTCTAAGGCTTAAGGCTTTGTTTTGATTTTGCATAAAGTTTACCGATGAGGATGTTTTGAATCGAATACCCTCAGGATGGACTTACACACTTGCTCGAAAATTATTTCTTTCTCCAATTTTGTTATCAAGAGAAATCTCTATAAAAATTTTTTAATCTCCTAAATAATAGGAATGAAATTAAACTAAAAACTCATGGGTAAAGGTGATTACGCTCATCGGCCCCTTACAGCACGATCCTAGGTTACCACCTAGTTGAATAAGTGGAAGAAATTTTTTTCCCGAACCAACTTGGATGCGAAACTCAGGGGTAAAGGGAACAATATAATGGATGCGAAAACGACTATAGATTTCTTGGTACATACACAGAGGGATCACCTAAGATCATGATGATAAATCAGAAAACTAACATGTTGATCGTATTAGTTGATACAAAGCTATCTCGAATTAAATACTATTTCAAATAATTGGGACAAATTTAATTTGGCAATGATGATGATATATCGAACCGATGCAGAATTACTGTTTGACCAGTGTCAATATGTAACGACCTTTCTCCAAATCGTATATTATCTTCAACTTTGGTCTCATCCATCGCAGGAGAAACCATGCCGTGAAGGCTAGTAAGACGGAGGCAACAATTGTGGAGAACCATGGTGATGATTCATTGCGGAAAACCGCAGTGATACGATCGGATGTCTCGATCCTTGATTGTAAAGCTTGTCTGACTATGAAAGCACCCAATGCCCAATCAAGTGGTACATTACCGACCTGCTTTGCGAATACAATCCTGCTTTGTAGAGAAGATATAAATTAGAAGCACGTTGGTATAGACTACTGAAGTAGATCAATCAAATAGTAAAATATGAATTTTCAGGAGAAAAGCCTTAGCTAAGTTCTTAGCCATAAGATAATCGATGGGTAAGTAAACTTAAGCCAAAAGAGGATGATAATTACTTAAAATGAGTAGATACTAAGCAATGGGAACAGCCAGTACCTTCTATCATCCAAATCAATTTCAAGAGTATCGTGAAGTAGGGCCAAAATATACGCTGAAGAAAAGCAAAACTTTGAGAGATCTTCCTTGTGATAAGTATTGTATTCATTTATGATTTGTGACCAATTTTCACTGCAGTACTTTTCTCCAGCTGACATCAAATCAGAAAGTGACGATGTCTCTCCAAGGCCAAAGAACTATGAAATACAACTTGTCAAATAACAATTGGTATCATAAAAAAGGATGGAAACGATCTGCTACTGATAACTGTGCTATCCTGAAAATTATCATGCAAGTACAACTCGATTTCAGGACTTTCTATATCTTAATTCATGGAAATTCCTAGTAAGTATACCAAACAGTGTACTCAGTCAGCTTATTGCCTTCCATTGTATTAAAAAAAATGAGAAACTTGTAGGCAGATAATGGTTTTTGAACTAAATATAGAAAATGAGATATTTTGCCAAGAATCACATGTGATTTTCGGCTAATGGCACCAAAATTATGTCGTAAACGCATCTCTCAGCATCAGGTAACAATTCAAGTGTGAATCTTCATTTCCCAAAATGAAGTTAGCTCCTGTTGAATGATTGATATTTGTAATAAGGTGAAAGTGCAAGTGTTTATGTTAAGGCCTAATCTACATTTAACATATGAGTTAAGGTGTAAGTGTTTATGCTTAAGGCCTAATCTACTTATTAATATATGAGTCGAGGTGTAAATACACACTATCCATTTTTCTGCAATCTATCTTTTCTCTCTCTAAACACTGCTTTTTTAAGTGGTGTGAGTTGCCAAAAATATATACATCCTAAATTCACATGTTGAGTATGGGATAGGTGAATTATGTTGATCTGTGGCCTGACCACATGTGAAAAGGGTAGTATTAAAAGCATCTAGTAGTTTGAGTTTTTGAGATAAATGGCCTTGCAAGTTCCAATTAACATATACCAGTTTTTTTGGTTGCCATCTCTCTATTATTGTTATTGTAGATAAATTCTATATTGACTTCTAAAAGACAGGAAACTGAAACTTAACTCACCTTTGAAGTGTAGAAGAAATTCTCAGTTGCAAAAAATCTACCTTCGAGAATAGGTATAAATTTAAGTCCCAACCGGCAGTGTTGATCCAAGCATTTCTCTGCAGAGCATAAAAAGATAAGACTTTTTTCCCCATAATATCCACTGCACATGCATGTACAGAAACAGGTAGTATCAAATAACAAGTAGTTCAAGAAAAATATAACCACTGACAAAGGTCAGTATGGTATCCTAAGTATAGATTTCTTAAATAACAGTAAATTGAAGAATGATTAACATTTTCTTCAATGTAAGAAAGTAAACAGACGGTGAGATAAAGAAACCAGAATATTGCTTTATGCTTTGACATCTTTGCATACAGTGCATGTTAATTCTTAAAATCAAATCAGGGTGAATTCTAATGACAAGGTAGAGAATCCATTGTTTGCAGACCCTATTTATCTTTTATTAAAAAAACATGAGATTTCTAAAGAAAAAAAAAAAACAGACTTAACTTTTTCATGGCAGCGGTTTTCACATAATTTTTTTTTTCATGAACTGCAATAATTTAATTTGTTTTCCTTTTTTCAATCATCACAGAATGTAAAGTAGAATCTTCCCCTTCTGAGGCTACACGATAACCACATGCGCTGGAATATCAACAAGCCACAAGATTCACCTTTCAACTACTTAAGATCAATTATTTGGAATACCATCAAGTCATCAACTTATTCTGAAGAAAATGAGTTATGCTAAACAAAAAGAAACAATTGCCTAGTATGAAGGTGCATTTATTGTTTGAATTCAGGAATACATGAAAACTATCCCGGCAAATGTAGTAAACTCAAGAAAAATAATTTTGGAATAATAAAAACATATTTGGGCATGATGCTTGAAATAGCTAAGAAAAGGAGTATAATATTAGAAGTATATTAAAACTTTTCTTAGAAGGTAGAATAGGAATACAATGTTTTATTCAACTATGCAAATGATTGATTGTCACGCGTTCCCCTTCCTTGGTGGATTTTTGCTATGACATATTTGCATGATCAAAAATCAGGTGGTGATAAAATTGCATGGATTCTGATGATTTCAAATATATGTTCTTGGGTATTATTTCTAATACAGAGACTAATATTTCTTATATCCCACTGTGTAAGGAAGTATCTAGATGATCTGAGAGAGGTAACTATTTGGACTAATGGAAAATATTTAGGTTAAAAATGTAAAAGGAAAAATGGAAAAATAATCCATAAGTAAATAATGAAAATTTTCTTTAGGAGTAGAAGTGACTAGCTACCATTTTCCTTCGTTAAAAGCTTCAGTGCAGCCATTCTACACTTGGAGAAGTTACCATTAGCATGGGAAGATCTAAATTTGGACTTTGCATGAATAAGGCCAGAAGAAAACGTTGGTGATTCTAGATCGTCCACATATCCTCTAGGAGTACATGGATCCACATAGATTGCTTCCTGTGAAAAATCTGCAGCTGCAACAAAGAACAAGTGCCGAGTGGATTAACCATTAGGAAGACAATAAGGAACTACAGACACAAGTTATGTAAGCCTAATGTAAGACTTACATTAAACAGCAAGAAAATGTGATGAAAGACTGAATTGTTTACTCAAAATTTAGGAAGTGCATGAAGAGTACACTGCAGAATGTTAGAAAGGAATGCAAACTAAGCCACCAATAACTAGTACCAGAACTGAAAAAACCTTCGTGCATTCTCTATCATTCTACTTAATAGGTCATATCTCGATGGAAGCTCCAAAGTTCTTCCTAGCATGGCTTCATTCAAGTGACATAAGATGAAGAACAAAACAAAAATTATGTCCTAGGCTAAATGCACGTACCTCCTCCTATCTCCAATGCTCTAATCTTGTAGCATAAATCTCAGTTTATATATAGAGAGAGAGAGAGATTATTTACCCTGCACAACACTTGTGGACGACCCTCTCAGTCAAAATGGTTGGGGCGCCCAGACCAGTGAGGGTCGCCCCAAAGGTGCTGTGCAGGGTAAAAATCTCTTTTATTGTAACCATAGTTCACCAAATTTTGTATTAGAATCAACTGTAAATTTAGGCAATCCACTGTAAAGTGAAGCTTTCTACTAAGTTTTGGTAGAAACCTTCGAAGTTGATGCCATGGTCCTGGGTACGAAATCTGCCGTCACCAAAAATATATCTCCAATTTTCCATATATTTAAAAACCATTGTCACTACACAAACAAAGTTACAAAACCAAATTCTGAACAAAGTTATATTGTCCCTAGAGGCAAGTAACAAGAGAGACTAGAATAAAAAGTACATAACCACATCAGCACCAATTAGAATAGCCTACATGAAGGAGGAAAAAAATCAAAAGTTAAGCACAAACTCTAGTTAAGTTTTTAACATTTGATCTATGAACTCTGCATATGAAGCCAATTACAAACTAATTGAACACCAGTAAGAATTAAATACTAATGAACTTACATGAATTTAGGTCTCTTGAACTAAGCAATTCATGAAGCATGTCATAAGCCACGTTCTGCAGAATAACAATAGTTAGCTCCCTATTTATACGACCTGGATAAAATTGGATGTTTTACTTAACATTAAACTGAGGGATAGGAAGATAAGGTTGAAGCAAAAGATTAGATTCGTCAAGCAGAATCATACAGAAAGTTAGAGCATAAGATGGATAAATATCACAGAAGTATGGTCACCATGCTTAATGGCAGAGTGTAACATGATTTTATAGAAACAATCGTGAATTAATCGTTAATGTCTTGGTAGCATAAACAACATCACATGCCCGTTAGCAGAACCCACAAATACAAAGATTACTTAATATTAACAATGAACTAGTTGGTGAAATAACTCCTGTTCAACAATGCTTTGTAATACTTGGGGAACTTCTCATGATAATGATATACAGCAGTAATTAGCTTTCATAGTGTAGCATAGTCAGCCTACTGATATCAGTCATCAAGTGGCAGGCTTTAGTGTAAAATGTCAGGTTGGATGAAAAGACAAGTCTTTCCTAGAAAACCAAATAATCTTTTAATGATTATTTCCTCTTTTCCATATTCAGTATGCAAAGCAATGGCGATTTCTGGCTTCTCATGATCATCTACATTGTGTGGTTTAAGATTATCTACGTTGTCCTCCTAAAAGTAGCTACAATTATTCTTAAAAGAGGAAAGGAGGAAGTTGCAGGGAATGGTTCGGAGACGGATCTCTTGCCCAAGAAAGTGCCATGTGCAACTGGGACAGCTCTTCCTCATATGCAAAGTTCACATTCTGTAGATTTATTTTATGGCATAACTAATAATACAATGATATAATGGATTCAAAAGGATTTATCTTCTTTATAGTTTTAACTTATAAAATGCACATTTGTCAGCATGAAGATATAATCTTAGAATAACTTAATAAAGGACAGACTACATAGTTATGAGTAGGAAAGGCAAATCTGAATTTTTAAGGAAAGTCACCTGACCAAGATTGAGAAAGCTGTGGCTGTACAGGTTATAAGTGATTTTCCCAAAGGTAAGTAAATGAGAGAACTCTGAGACCAAGGGCACACTCGAAACAAAAGTTATCTGAAAAAGATATTCAGGGCATTAGAAAATAGTAAATCATCAAACCGAATATAATCTAATTTGGTACGTACATACTGGTGCATAATTTACTCAGTAGCAATGATAGGGTCATCCATTCATGCTGACTGAACCAATATTACAAAAAGAAACTTATTTTTTAGGCAAATAAATATTATTTCCATTCTTCATAGCTTCCACTAATAACTATTTTTTCATGATCAAGACAATATTATTTCTCAGCAACAAAACAAGGCACTTCTAGACAAATATTAGCCACAAGTACCAAGATATGTGCAAGCATAACTAGTTACTTGTTTGAAAAGTGAATATAATAATCAAAATTCTTAAAGCTAACACAAACTGTTGCCACTGGAATAAATCTTCAGTGGAAGATATTTAACCATCTTATGAAATGAAGAGATGAGACCTGAGCTGAAGCCCCTCCAAGTTCAAATATCCCAGTAGTAATCTTAGGATCAGCTCCTAGAGTACCCAGAGCATAGTTAGCTGCAACCCATGCATAGATGCCTTCATCACTGCCTGTAAAAAGATAATTAAAATAAATGTACCGTGATAAAACAAATTGGAGGTGTAACTTCTCAATATATAAGTGACCCCTGTAAACATTATGGCCGTCAAAAAGGGTACAATGTTAATATTATCAATTAAAATCTAAGCCTTAAGATAACAAAAATCATGATCAATTAATCTTTTGCCAAAAAGCTTACATTTAAGTAATAGTGTACAGATGTACTTGGAAATATTGGTACCATGCTGAACCCATGCCATTAATTAAGAACTGATGAAGATTTTCCAAATTATGTATTAGAGATCAGTCACAGAATATAGATTTGCATGTAATAAAAATTTTACTTCCCTGTAAGCAAATTACATAATCAACCATGCAGATGCAACTTTTTCTAACAGTCATACCTTATAACAAAAACATCTTACAGTTATACTAAAGAGCTTAAAATTGCAATAAGGATGGAATTATAACCAAAATTACTAGATCACAGTCTATGACTAAAACCAACTGAGGAAAGAAATAGATCAATAAAATCAATTGAAAAAAGAAATGAAAACACAGGAAAAATAGAAGAGGGGAACATAGATAACTAATGTGTCAAAAAGACGAAGCACTCGCCCCTAGCGCCCCCGTCAGCCCACCCCAGGATCAACACAGAGAAGGTAAATCACGGTGACTGAGGCAAGTGGATGGGAGGTGAGTTACACGGGGTGAAAGGATTTACGCCCCACCAGTCCTGAGATTTGACCTCAAAACCTCATGTGGCAAATAACCATTCACATACCACCTCAGCTATGCCCGTGGGGGTAGGGAACATAAATGACTGAGAATTTATGAGAGAGAGAGAGAGGGGGGGTGGAAAGGAAATTTTGGCATTAAAAAACAACATCAATAGTTATTGATATGTGACTGACAAATTAAATATGTAAAGTATGAATTTGAAATATCATGTTTGCAACATTAACTATTCAAAAAGATTTCTCAAATAACTAGGAGTTATTGGATTATCCACTTAATAAAGCATGTTCTACAAAGCAATGTATTGATATGCAGTAGAAAATAGACATGTGTTGGTTTACCACGTTCGATAGTATGCATTAAGGTTTATATGATGTTGCAAAAAGGTGAAATCCCCACCCCACATTGGAAGGGAGAATAAGGTACCGAGCAAGCCCCCATGTGGGAGGGCATTTTTCACCGGCTTCACCGAGATTCGACCCTTACTCCATGTTGCAAATCTGTCACATGGTTACCGGCTCGACTACGCCCTGGCGGCCATAAGGTTTATATGATGCATATATACGTGGAGACCATATTGTTTTAATATTCAGTTTGCTTATCTAATCCAACCCCATTATCATGTTTAAGCCAACTAATATCTACCAAACCCACAAATAAAAGTTAGGCTTTTTTCTGTAGCAATGACAATGGAAGGCCCTATGATCTTATTTCCTTTTCCTTGTGACTCCTTGTTGACGAACAAAATAAATACAGATTATGTTCTGATGCTCATAGCCAGATTTAGTTCCCTAAAAGCATAGAATTACTAATAGCAGGTGTATTATATCTGACTACTGTACTCAATTAAACCCAATGAACCTGTAAGGAACAATTATACTAGGAACTATATTCAAAGAAGTATTGTTATTAATACAGTATGAAAATTCGAAGAAGCAAACAAATTCACCTGCCTGAAATCACAGATGCCCAATCGTCCTGGAATCTGAAAGCAGAAGATCGCAAGATCTTCCTGCAAGACTCCAGTATCCTATTCACTACCGAAGCATCCAGCAACCTCAAACCTGCCGTCGCCATCAGCCTTACTTCGGTATCTTCCCACACTTCTGGCGGTACTGTAACCTTAGCAAACTCCAGCAGTTCCACCAGAGACTTCCCAGCGGTATCCGGATTCGGCGAGAAAGAGGAGAGGCCCGGGGTGACTTTCATAGACGCCGAAAGGCCCATATCAAGGGCAGGCAACGATCCCCACCCGCTCCTGTACGCGAACACGTGGATCCGAGACCCAGTACTGCCGCCATCCACGACGATCGAGTATTTGGAGCGATTGAGGCCTCTCGAGGCTACGAAGAGGCAGAGAAGCACGGCAGCGAGGGCGGAGCCGACTAGGATGGTGCGGCGTCGACGGCGGCGATTCTTGGAGAGGATGGAAAAGCGAGAAGAGGAGGAGGGAGGACGGAGCTGGTGGGGCTTGAAGGCGATCATCGCGCTCGATGTCTCGGGTGCGTGTACGGGTCTGACTTCCGACGGCCGGGCATTCGATCGTCGCATTAATGCGACCGCAAAAGAACCAGGGTTTTCAGGTCGGTGTGGCTTCTAGTTACAGAACGATCGCTGCCGCCGCCGCTATTGCTCGCCGGAGAATCTCCGCCCGCGGCGGAGGCTGAGAGGAACACGGCAGACAAGGATTGCGTTCGGATGGCTCTGGTAACCGATGTCCCGGTCTTAATTATGAGAAATGGACGTACAGGATTAGCAATTAGACGTGAATCTTTAGATCGAACGGTCGTAGATCGCCTTTTATAGGCGTAGGGAAGAACAGGGAAGATGATGGGATCGGTTACAAGGCTTAGCAACCGACCTTGTCGATATATGGATTAATATTAAGTGCCACTAAATGTTTAATTTAAAATAGGTTTATTAATCTAATTATTTGTTAACTCATCTAACTTCGATTAACCATGAACAAATAAATAATATTTTTCGTTCTTTAACAGAAAATTAATAATAAGTCAGATGATGAAATGAATGGCTGGAGACTATAAATTGTCTCTTTGGGCTATTATTTTTAATAAAATTGTTAAAGAGCGCCTTCTATTTTATATTTTATTTTAAAACTATTTTTATTCCAACGCTATTATCCAAAGGGTATAGTAATTTAATTTTAATTAAATTAATTAAAATTATTATTCATAAAATATTTTCATATATAAATATTTTTATTAACTTAATTAAAATTACTTAAATTTAATTAAAATCACTTAAGTTCATTAAAATAGCTTAAATATTATTATAAATCACGGATAGCTATAACAATGTTGATTAAGTTGAAGCACTTAACTAATTGCAATCCGTCTTAAATTAGTTTGGTTGGAATTTACCAACTCTTTAAGTGAGTCAATATGTCCCGCCCTACTAGTGGATATTTTGGTAAGCTGATCCATCCCAAAATAAATCTATTTATTTAACAGCTCTACTTTGAAGTACGTCGCACAACAATAATTTTATCGTTATTTTAAAAGAATAATTTGATACACAAAACTCTCATCAATATTGGATCTTGAGAAATAGTCTATTACACACAAACTTATTTTACAAAACAAGAAATTATTTCCATAATTTAAACCTTTTTTTGAATAATCTAGATATTTAGTTTTTACGATTCAATTAATTGATTGGTCCGATATCATAGAAGTTTTCTAACGGAAGTCATAAGTTTTTCAAACTCCCCCAATGTAATGTGCTCCAAGTGAGATTTGAACCATCATTACCTAGGGAGCTCATCCAATCTCTTACCATCTGTGGCAAAAAAAGGTGAATACGCTCATCCCCAGCGCCTTACCATCGTACCATAGCTTAGGGGTCTAATTTGAATTCATTTTTAGTAATCAAGGTTTCTAGATCTTACTATTCGACTAATCATAGAGGCGACCGCCCTGATCTTATTAAAGTTTTTCACCGACTACCAAAAATAAAATCTAAAAGTGCAAATGATATAATGACCCAACAGTCTCAACGGTTAAAACACAGGAGGTAATTCTTTTCCTTTAAAAATTCTAGAGATGACTGATTCTATCCGATAGAAGTTTTCCATCAACCATCAAAATAAATTGAAAAATACTTAGGATGGTCATTTAATGACCTATGTTCTCAAATTTGTTATTCTATGAGAGAAAAATCATGCACCGCGTTGAAGATTCAAATCTTAAACGAAGGATCTAACCACTTCATCGTAGATCTCGGAGTGTTAGCTTTATTCTAACTCATGATATTTAACTCACGGACGACAATTTTGCCATTTAGCTATCCCTACGACTCTTGGTTCCTCTATTTCTGTAAAGTTGTATGTGGAAGGTGTTAGGTCTAAAAAGATTAGCATATATTCATAATTGTAAGATATTATCCACTTTGGGCATAAGTTATCATTGTTTTACTTTTGGGCTCTACCCAAAAGGTCTCATACTAATAGAGATATCTTTCTCTTTTAAACTCATGATCTTTTTCATGTATTTCTAATGTAGGACTTTGTTTACAACCTTGCAACCCTAACAACCCCTCCCCCCCTCTCAAACGAAGGGTTATAGGACCCCTTCAAGAGAAAGTTGATCCATTTGACGTCTAATCCCTCAATCAACTTGACCTACTAGGACTTCCTTACCCCTCAGTCTAACTGACTTACTAGGTCTTCCTGTCCCTCGGTCCACCTGACCTATTAGAACTTCCTTGCCTAGTTGCAACTAGGACTTCTCTGTCTGATGATTGGTCCTCTTGATCCGAGTACGGGAGCCCTCATTTCCTTTGTTTGAGAACAATATTATACTCACATAGCTCGATTAGACTATAGTTTTTGTGCATAGTCGGCGGTTAAATTTTCTGGTAGTCCGGGCTCTGATATCAATTGTTAGATCCAAAAAATTAATATATCTCTATAATGGTATGATATTGTTCACTTTGGGCCTAAGCCCTCATGGTTTTGCTCCAAACGACCTCATACCAATGGAAATATCTCTCTTTTAAACCCATAATCTTTTTCATACGTTTCTAATATGAGATTTTGTTTGCAACCTTGCAACCCTAATAGAAGGATCATGTCGCCTGACGTCACGATAAAATACGTGGGCACCATCGCATGGAAGCCATGTTAGTTTTGGCTTCCTCAACATGACACTTCACTATTGATCCTCCACCTTCCTCTACGACATGTCAACACCAGGGCGCAGGTGTACACCTGTTCGCCACTGTCAGTGACACACAACCTCTATGACAGTTGTGACGGAGCATCCGCAATGCTTTTATCTACACCATAGCAATCAAACAAGTGCATACATTTTGCACTCGACACCGAAGGATCAAAGCAATAAAGGTGTGTCATCTTCATCAATCTCATTTTCCTTTTTCGTCAATTTAGTCGTCGTTTCAACTTGAACTTGAACTCTTTAAGGTCCGCGAGACAAGGTCACATAGTCACGCTTCTTAGGAGGAATGCAGGAATCTCGACAAAGGCAAGCAAAAAGAACATAAAGATGTTGACCAACAACAACATTAGCAGGCACAACAGCAACAATAAGCTTCTAAGAGCAAGAATCCAAAGGTCAAGGGCGAGAACGATGAGTCGGCGTCGAAGATCTCCCAGGAGTTCCAAGAATTTTGTAAGGTCACGAGGAAGAATCTCTCAATAGAGGAGATGCACAAGATACTGGAAACCAACGGGCAAGATGCTTTTGGCTCTAAGGACGTCATTGTGCCAAGATGGTATCATGCATCGAATTAACTGAGAATTCTTAAAGTTGAATTGAGATTTCTTTACTGATCGATTTGATATATTTGCAACTAATAGCCCAAACATGATTTCTACGGAGCGTTGGAGAAATGCCCAATTTGCCAAGAGTAGATCGACAGAACCAACAGTAACTACGAGTGCAAATTTAAAGGAGCCTACAGCGAATGGACAAGATGCACCTACACCACAATGACACGTTCCGCAAAGGTCATGTTGGGTAGCTCAATGCGGGATGTGTTTAACACGTTTTATAAAACATGTATCGGAAGTAAAAACAATACGATAATAAAACTAATTTTATAACATTACACATACCACACGCATAAAAGATACATCTCACGCATAGATAATCATAAAATAAAACTTTTAACAATAATGATTTACTCTAGTGGTACCTTACGAATGATGCATAATGGCAAGGACATCAACTATCGACGTTCCTCGAACCTCGCCTCTATTCATATCCACGTCGAGTTCTTCAAGACAACTCCAAGAGTAACAAGGTTTGCGTCCGATTGTTACCAGCTAAGCGTGGAGACAATGCAATCCAAGAGGAAGGAGAAGAAGCGAAGAAGTTTGGGAAGAAAAAACTTTTTCCTTGCTCGTTGTTGTGGCCAGTGACACCAAGAAAGGGGAGGAAG
>JBAMIE010141303.1:2128-15701 GCA_037177295.1 Kaempferia parviflora | reverse complement strand
AGGTGTAGTTGGTATCTCCAACAAGTCTCGGGGTCAATTCTCAACGGGTGTAAAAATGTCTAACTGAGTGCCTAACCTTCTTATGCAAATGACCATTGTGCCAGAACAAATGCCCCTTGATTTATCCCATTCTAGAAAATGTGCGATTGCCCTGGAGGAGCCGTTAAAGTGATAACTTTACCTTTTGCTCCAATAGAAATAGTAATATTTGCTCTTAGGGAAATGATGTACGAGCAGAATGCCTTCTTATTTTCTTAGATATATAAGAATGAAGTCACAACTTTGGTGAAGTAACAGATAAATTTTCTTTAATAAGTGGTTGATCTAAGAACACTGAACTGATAGACTACCCGTTACAAGTGTTTTTTAATTTATCTTGATAATTATTAAAAAAAATTTATAGGATTAAACCAGTCACTACTAAAATTAATAGGCGTGGATATCTTAATAACTAAAATAAAATAGAAATACTTAAAAATTAACATGGTAGGTTGATTTATAAACTTTAAGTATGATTTTACTGGAGAATAGTGAATGATTTTTTAAAATTATTTTTTCAATAATATAAACTGCTCAAACAAAGCAATGTATAAGGGCCCATTGAGTTAATTAATGAAATTTTTGAGTAATTTGACCGAATGATTGTTAATTGCCCCTTTGATTATTAGAAAATGTACATTTTTTTTAAATCAAGTCTTATAATCCAATTAATCATTAAAATAATCGATTGAGTCCTATAAATATTTTTCACCTATTATTAAGATAAATTCGTAAGCCAAAGTGCACTTTACTATTATAAAAACTTTACTTTAATTTTTTAAAGTAGAAGTGATGAATTTAGAAAAAAATGTATTTTGTTGGTTTTGTTTTACAAATATACAATTTGAAATTAAAATAATAATTAACTACTGAGTCATTTCATTTCATGATAGACTTGAATATCTAATTGATGTAATTATTTTAATATAAATATTTAACTGGTTGGATATTTAATTAGTCAAGAGGAAAATTTAGTCTTTTTTTATTATATTTAATTATTTTTGAAAAAAATATATATCAAGAATGATTTTAAAATATGTTTTTTATTATTAAAATTCAAATTCTAATTTACCAGATCAGCTGGTTGCTTTTTATGTTCAGCTAACTGGATCAGGAAAGGTCCTCCTGGTCTGGACGAGAAAGGAATGATTAGGATCAGAAAATCCGCTCTGCTAACTGGATGGAGTTGAATGTGAGGACTCTTGACCAACTGAGCCGCCGCCACCCTCCCAAGCGAATCATCGTATTAGTCCTTCGTAACCCTAATTCCCTACCCAAGCGAGTAGGAGCGGGGGTTTGGCAGGGCCAATATCAATGGATCTGCAGCAGAATGATTTCGAGCGTCTCGTCTTCTTCGAGCATGCTCGCAATGCTGCGGAGGCCGGCTACGCCAAGAACCCCCTCGATGCCGATGTTTGTTCCACTGGCTTTGTCCATTTAGGCCCTCTTTATACAATCATTCTCTTCGTTCATTGCTAACTATATTTTGGGATTTTTTTTTTTTTTTCAGAATCTCACGAGGTGGGGAGGAGCGCTTCTTGAACTATCCACGTTCCAGAGTGGGAACGATTGCGTAAAGATGATTGAAGGTCTGTAACGGAGATTTCAATGTGAATTTATAGAACGATTTTCACAAACTGTATTGGTAGCATGAAAATTAGGTAAAAAAAAGTGACCTGAGCTCCGCTTTTGGATTTTCTGTGGCAGATGCTATATCAAAACTGCAGGAAGCCTTGGTGTTAAATCCTAGCAAGCACGACACCTTCTGGTGCATGGGAAACGCCCATACTTCTCATGGGTTCTACACGCCTGATCAACAGGCTGCTGCAGTTTGTTTTGAGAAGGCAGCTCAATGCTTTCGTGAGGCTGTGCAGCTGGTAACACTTTTCATGCACAGACGTCCAGTTCTTCTCTCTATTTGTTTGTCTGTTGCTGCAATGATAATTCACATTATTGTAGGATCCTGGAAATGAGCTATATCTTAAATCCCTGGAATTATCAGCCAAGGTATATTTTTTTTCTCATTTCCAAAAAAGTTCAGCATATAGACGTTATTTGGTTTCCTGAATGGTTTGACTAGTCTAATCATAATGGGGTTTTTGTGTGCACTGTCTAGTTTTGGCTTAATTGTCACAGATTAATGGTTTGGGCAGTGTGATCATATCCATACATTTTAATGAGTAATGAACCTTTCCTTTATCTCAAAGAAGTTATTTAGTGCTAATTCTATGCAATCACACACAATGGAAATCTCTATTTTAAATCTTTTATTTCTCATCATTGTCATCTTATTCCTGTAACAATTCGGTGCCCTTACTGCACCGTTTATGTTGTCAATTGGAGGATCAGATATGCTCAACACTATACTCTTTTAACTCCTACAGAACCTTCTTGATTCTTATCTAGATTAAGATATCCTACTAGGCTACTAGCCATTTAGTTTACCTAATGGACATTTTATTTGTTTCATAGGCATGTACTTGATATTCAAATTTTAGTTAAAAGTGATTATCAATTGTTCATATTCTTTTTAAAGAAAAAAAGAAGGGCACGCAATGCATGAGGTTCATGCGATGTATGTGTAGGTACGGTTGGCGTTATCACTTTAATCAATTTTTTTTGTTTCTATCACCTAAACTCTCCTTAAGTATTCCATAAAATATTGGAAGTCATGTCCTACTTGGGGTAAGAATGAGGATTGGAAGTCATGCCCTACCTCCCCCAAGTCCCATTTCTTTGGGATATTCAATGGAAGTAAAGAAGACAATGTTTACTCTTCTTAATTAAAATCAATTTAGCCAGAAATTTTCTCAAATTCTGTATCAGCACTATGTCTTCATCATATTTTTGATTGTTTTATTGTTTTTTTTTCTTTCTATTATGGGACTTTCTATTTCATATTTTCATTTAACAAGTTGGAAGTTCATCAATAACTATAGCTTGTGGGGGAGTGTACGATATAATAGTTATAAATGCATATTTAGTACCAATAGATACTTTTTAGGTTACACTAGAGTCCATATATAATGGTTCTCTTTTGATTAACATAATACAATAATTTTTGCTAACTAGAACCAACTCAAACTTACCCAACTTGTTTCTTAATTGGGACACACTAAAAAAATATTAGTATGGAAAAATGAAGCATGTTCTAACATAGAAAAGTAAATCAAATTATGGTTTATTTGGATGTCCGTATATTGATTGAATAATTCATTTTTATTCACTTTTCAAGATTAAGACTAGGGATTTTGGATTTTGTTTCATTGGAACGATGATTTGAAATCTTGTTTTGAGCTGGGTTTAAATCCTGCCCAGAATAAGATGTTTCCATGCTCTGTTTGCAGTGTCGATAGTGCCAACACATGATGCCAAAGACACAGAGACACAAAGAGGAAGGAGTTGGAGAGAAGAAAAGAAAGAATTAAAATCCCTAATGACCTAACCTCTTCATATTGTTGCCTCGCGTGTTGTAGTGGCCATCATCTTTGCAGTCTATAGCTGAGTGGCTTCATTGTCTTGGCCAGCTCGTAGAAGCCTTGAGGGGCTTTATCATCTTAGACAGGTTGTAGAAACTTTTTGTCTCAAACAGGTCATTATTGAAGCTTTGTTGTCATCTCAAACAACTCACAAAAGCTTCATCATTGTCTCGAACACCTTGTGGAGGTTCTGTGGTTGCTTTAGACAGCTTGCAGCCTTGGAAACTTTGTCATTGTGGTTAGTGCCTCGCAAGGTTTCTTATTGCTGATGTCTCCGAAGCGTTTTGCCGTCTCAATCATGTTTTGCATGTTGTTGTAGTAGTGGAATGAGTGCCTATTGGCACAGAACAATATTTTAATTAATTAGAACTTTAATTGAGTTCTCTTACTCTTGTTCTTCACTTTCTCCTCACTCCTTTTTTTTTTTTTGACTTGTCATGGATGAGTTCCTGCGTTTGCAGAACTTTTTCTTATCACATTTCAAAAGCATTTGAACATGGATTTTGGAAAAAAAATTATTTTATCTGGTCAGTTTCCTTCTTTTTCTTCCTAAAGATCATCTTCACAGAAACTTCAGTCATCCGCCCAACCAATGGCAGTCTAATATCTGTTTAATGAATGCAAATCAAATTGGATCCACGATTTAATTCTTAAGTATGGTGCATCAATGGATTTTCTCTAGTACTTTTGAATTGTTCTACTTTGATTAATCTATTTATTCATAGATAGAGCCTAAAAAAGCTTTGCATATTACAGTTGGAAATTTAAGGCCATTTTCCATGGCTTTTTTTTTTTGCTCACGTGTTCTCATTTATATGGTAATGGAGGCCATAACTTAAATTGGACTCCAAAGTATATGCCAACCATGAGAATATGTGATTTTCCAAATTAAAATCAGAGTTTGACTTTTTCTAGTTGACATTTTGGTACCTTAGTTGTTTGTAGTGAAACATATCAATTCGAGGTCTGATTCCAGACATAAATATCGTTTAGGATGCCTATGAGGGAGAAACTGATACAACTTGAATGTGACTGGAGTAAGCTTGCATCATTTAGCAATGGAGTCTCATTTGGCGCCAATTAAAATCTTTCTACTCCTGAGGTTAGGCATTAGATGTTCAAGATAATTTTCAACTCTTTTTTGTAGTGTACCTTAGTTGGATTAGTTGATGATATCCTCATCAAATGAATGCTATTATAGTGGGATTGTTGATTAATTGGTGCTTGACTGAGCTGGCACGTCTCGAATTTTGATTATGGTTGTGCATGCTAAGGATATGTCTTGCTCGTTTAGATGACATCTACAAATGTGAAAAAATTGGTTGAGATGGTATGAAAATAGTCAAAGATTACTAATATATTGTATAGTTAGAAGAGTTGTATCTAGAATAAGTGTAAGATGTCCAGGGAGGCCAAGCATACCATTAACTAATGTAATAAAAAAAATAATATTATTAGTGATATTGCTTTACATAGAGTTTAATGGAAGGATATGAATGTTGTATGCCCTTCGTAAGAGTTCGGACAGACAACACTAGATGATGATGATGATGATTACTGTTGTAGTAGGAAGTTTAATTAATCACTTTTAGCTTGAGGCAGTGTGCTTTCCTTTGTGGATTAGCCAATTTCTATTTCATTTTTGCTGCAGTTATTTAAACCTATTGTAAACTGTAAATATTTTCAGGCACCTGAATTGCATAAAGAGCTCCAGAGGCAGATGGCGAGTCAGCCAGCTTCACAAGGAACAACCTCTGCTTCAACTACAAAGGTAGTGTTCTGCTATAATCTAGAATGTTGCACCATTTCACATGACAGTCTTTTATTTAGTTGAAAATCAATTATATTTGAGTTCTCTGGTTAGTATCAATGGCTAACATTTTTTCTAGTATTGTACCCTTTTCTGCTGTATTATCTAAAGGGACTGGTGGGCGGAGTTCCCGTCAGTGTGGGCCGGGGAAGGGTCGGATCACATTGGGTCTATTGTACGTAGCCTTATGTTGCATTTTGCTTGAGGTTGTTTTCACGACTCAAACCCAAGGTCATATGATAACAACTTTACCGTTGCGCCAAGGCTTTCCTTTTTATTATCTACTATACAAAAAATAAATGTAGGTTTTTTAAATGCTTTAATGTTGAAGAAATCCTTATACAGATAGAGAGGTTGAGAACAAATAACTGGTAGGGATAGAACTAATCTAATACTCCCTCTCAAGCTATCACATAGACATCAATCATATTCAATTTGTTACAAAAAAGAGATTGAAAGAGTTCACTGAGACATTGGATGAAGAAATATGAAGAATTTAATCGTTGGAAGAATACAGGTTTCTTGCCTAATACGCTGATCTAAAACTAGAATACTGTTGAAAATTCAAATTTGCAAAAAATGAGTGAAAAAAGTTCTGGGGTTGCAGATGAGGGTAAGATTACTCCTAACTCTTAAAATATTATTTTTTTTGTTAGTCCTAGTGAGATCATCATCATGAAGCTGTGATTGTCCCAACTATGTGGGCTTTGCTACATGATTCTTATCCCCCATTGAGCTATATGGAAGAACATATCATTAGTAATTTTACATTTACATCCAGATGCTAATGTGATGGTAACTTTTTGACGACCTCCTAGCCTAGTCTTTGCATGTTGAGTTGTCCAAGTGGTTAGTTCAGGCACCTCATGCCACTTGTAGGTCACAATTTAACCTAATGAGAAAAAAGGTGAAGCTTTATATTCATAGGTTTAGTCTTTTCACTTTGCATATCTAGGCCTAACTTAACTCTCAACTCTTTTTCTTCTTAACTTTGGCTGTCTATGACTCTAGGACCAGCATTGCAGTTTTATTTGCTCCTCGAGAGATTATCTTAGAGAGAGAGAGAGAAGTAATGATCTCATCTCTACTCTTAAGAGAAGAGAAAAGAAGCCATTGCAAGAGAGTTACCTTCTCTTTAGTATTAGACTTGGTAGAGAGACTTGACAATAGATTCAAGCATTGCAACTTGAGGCAATAGGAAAGATGTTTTTGCCTTCTTGATTCTTCTTTCTTAGTGTGGCTAGATTGCAACTTTGGCTTTGAAATCTGAATTTTGGTGCTGTGAATTGCATTTTTTTTGTCTTTGTCTGAAGCAATGCACCACCCAACAAGATGTTTAGACTTTACGGTGGAAACACCACCATGCACTAGCCAACTCTTCAGATGTTTAGACCTTAGTTCAGTGGTTGGGTGGTTTCTTCTATGTTTTCCTTCTGGTGAGCAGAAACTTTTTTGTGGATCAGGATCCTACCGAAGGAAGTTGATATTGGTTCTTTTGTCTAAAGGTTATAGATGCTAGGGAAAAACAAGTAATAGAAAGGATGAAGAGCAGTGAGGTGTGCTAGCATAAACTATTAAAGTGGAAAAAGGCCCAACTGAAGAAGACAGGAGAGTATTGGAGGGACTGACTTGGCATGCATCGCATTGGGTGTGAGGAGCCATATGGTGCTGCAGCAGAGGTGGGAGCAGAGGTGGGATGCAAACAAATAGAGGAAGCAAGGCAAGAGGTGGAAAAGTGGAGGTAGGCTTGTCACATGCCATCTAAGCTCAGCCTAGAGAAAGGCAAGTTGCTTGATGCACTTTATATATAGAAATGCCAGATTAAAAAAATATACTATACACTTACCCAAACACATGGCCAAGGGTAAAAATCATGACTCACAATGCAAGTGCCATAATTGTTGAGCAATTATTGTATCCTTAGGTTTTGATATTCAGGCAAAGCCACAAAGGGTTATGTGTGCATGGGACAACTGCAAGGAAAGATCAAGTGTGATCTTAGCAAAGGTGAAGTCCAAGCATGAGAGTCTTGGCGGTGTAAGTCCAAGCTTGGGTCTTGGCGGTGTAAGTTCAAGCTTGACGGTTGGTCGTGTAAATCTAAGTGTGGCTTGGCAAGGTGATGACCTGGAGCGAGAAACTCTTGGCAAGTGAAGTTCGAGAGCGAGGAGTTTCTTAGCAAAGATGAAGACCCGGAGAGGAGCCTCTTGATGGAGGAGGCTAGAAGGTAAGGTTAAGGTTGTACGGGCGAGGATGAGTGCATGAGTGATTGTTCTCAAGGTAAAACCCTAAGTTAGGGTTTACGAGTCGACTGGTGTATGTCTCAGTCGACTGGTAGTTGAGAACCAGCAAACCTAGAATAGAATTATGGGGTTTATAGTTCTAGGGTTACTAGTTCACGAGTAAAGATTACCAGTCGACTGATTACTAGAAATCAATCGACTAGGAGCAAACGGAGGCTTCCAACTGGAATCGAGCTGTTGGGTTGTGACGGTTGAATTCCACGAAGGCGAGTCGATCGGTGGCGGAAACACAGTTTGGGTGTTTCTTCCCGAGCTCTATATAATATTCTATTAGAGTCTCCAAAGCTCTCAGTGTGATCAAGAGATTGTGGCGAGATTTCTCCACCAAGGAGGATCAAGCTAGTTGGAGTTCTGGGGACTAATCCACCGACGGATTGAGGGATCGTCCATCTTATGTACATTCGTGGAGTAGAGCATCATCTTCGAACCACGTTACATCTACGTGTTAGTGGTTTGATTGTTTTCCTTATAGTCTTCTAGTAGTTAACTTTTGTATTACTCGTATTGTTTGTATTTCCGTTGCGTTAATTAGTGTAGGAAAGCGAACAAAGTGGGTGACCGTCTATTCACCCTTCTAGCCGGTGATGAAGCCCCAACAATAATGACCAACTTTAAATTGGAAGCTAAAACAATTGAGCATATATTTGTAAAGTGGATAATCTAGAAAGACATGCATGCATTATTATCTGAAATTAAGAACTAGAAGGAATAACAAGATTTAAAGTCCACATTTAAGCATTAACATTTCTCTTAGACAATTTGTTAGCGCATTAAGTACTATTTACACTTAGCATGTAAAAAACATTATTTAACTTGAACATATTAAGCATTATTCACATTGTGTATGTGTTCATACTTTTTAAACTTAATTTTGATATCTAAGAAATGAACCACTTGAATCTCGTCTATAAATTCTAGTATCATATGATATATATATGTCGAAACCCTTACTGATGTAAAGTAGCTACATATTAATGTTCACAAATAAGCCACACCGTAATGAATAATATTAAGTCGAATCGGAGCATGTGAATAGGTTGAATTTTTAAAGATTTCTCCTTTTATCTTTTAGTGTCCATTATTTATTCACTTATTTATTTCTAGTGCTTTCACATATAAAATTTATGCCATTTTATGTTTTCAACATTTTATATCACACTCCATATATTGTAGTTTTATTCAATTTTAGGGACTAATATAGCTTATTGTTTATAAAGCTTTGCTCTAGAATTATTTGTGCATTATTAGATAGATTCCAAGTCTAAATTGTTAGTACAGGAAACACCAGATAATCAAACCAATAGTTTGGTGTATGACCAAAGGTTTAAAGTAAGACTTTGTGAGATCTAATGTGCACGTTAAGTATGCAAGTACATGAAACTTGACAAGACAAACAAATTCCAGATAAGTAAGTGGGATTAGACATTTGACATGAGAAGTCCCGATGGGTCAATGACGCCAAACATTTGGTTAGTGGGATCAGACGTTTGACAATGAAATCTAGATGAGTTAGTGGAACCTGCCACCCCATAAATTCGAACTGTTGAACCACCCAAGACTAGGAATAAAATTGATTAGAGTAAATAACCTTACACAAAGGAAAAATTCACACAGAGAAGTCAAATTGAAAATTGTATTAATTTAAAGATAATTAAAATATAGGACTCTGGACTTTTTTTTTATAGATTTGACTAAATATGGAAAATATTCTAAATAAAGAAAATATGCCAATCTAATAGGGATTATAATTATTCTCTATTTTTACCAACATAGAAAAATATTAATTACCAAATAACAAAAATCAAATCTCTAATTTATTGTAGATGCGCCAATCTTAAATATTTTTCAATTTAATTCCATTTATTGCAAATGTACCAATTTGAATATTTTCTATTCTTGAAGATTTTCAATTTCTTTGTTTGCATTAATCTTTTCTTTGTTTGCATTATTCTCCCCCACTGAGAAAAATTCGACTCCTGATTAGTTGTCAACTTCTCTTCTTAGATCTTCATTTCCAAGCATAAGGAATAATTACTTCAATAATTCTGTTTAGCAATATTTCTTCATTACTTTTCTTCTTTGGACGTCCCTTCTAATGTAAAAAGAAATTGATGCACTTCTTTTTGCAGTTTGACTTTGAAATAATCTTTTTTGATCATCCTTTTCAACAAATAAGAAAATATCTGAGTTTGTTGTACGATGAGAATAACATTCATGCTTTCATTGAAATCATGTTGTGTGAACACAATAATGATAAGGATAAATCGTAACAAAATTAACATATGAAGATGAATGCTCAAACTTCTTTAAGCAAAATAAGGTGGAAAGTTAAATGAACTAGTGATAACACCTCGTATGTCATACTACAAGTCCAATTATAATTACCGCAACCCCTAACAAATGCAGTATAGGGCAACTCAGATTGTCTTCAAGGAATGCAATGATGAATGATAAATCTTAAGATCAATTCGGAAATGAGGTTTTTTGATGTTGCAAATGAGGGTTTGTTGGTTGAGTTGCTAAATCTAATGCATGAAAAGCACCCTAATCTAATTTAACCTAGCTAAACTACGACTACAAAGGAATTAATGAAAAGATAAAGTAAAGCATCCTAATCTAACTTAGCCTACTTAGATCCAAATGAAGAACAAGAACTTAAAGTATTCAATGAAACAAGCATTGCAAGAATTAAATGAATTGACATGCATTAACTAAAATAGTAAAAGCGTAAGGAGAACTAAATCAAACACATTGCAAGAATAAAAAATTAAGCTAAGCTAAGTGTTACAAATGATGGAGCCTTCCCCGATAGGAATTAATGTTTGTGGATGAGTTCCGGGACCTTGAAGCTCGTGGATGAAATGAGTTGCGGATGACGGATGAGACGGAAGCGCCTCAACTGGGCAGAGGGCTTGTCGAGGAGGATTCCGACGATGAAGATGGGAGCGCCTCTCCCAACTGGGTCAAGGGCTTGATGCGGACAAGAAGAGGCAGAAGACCTCCATGCATACTTCTTAGTCGTAGATGGACTTATAGAAGCTAAGAAGATTCAAGACCTCCACACCCTCTTCTCCTCTCCAAGCAATGTGTTCCCTCGCAAGAAAACCTTCCCAATCGGGGTGAGAGGGAGATATCCACCGGAGATGGTGATGATTGTGAAGCTCCGCCGAAGAGACCTCTTCGGCGAAGGATGATGGAGATTTGGATGGAGGTTGAGACGGAGGAAGAAAATGATTCCATGTGACCTAGATCTGGAATGCCGTTTTATATCTCCCAATGAACTGGTTTCCTCCAAGTGAACCCAGCCACACTCGCCATAGCTGTGCCATCGGGCACGACTAGGCCATGTTGGCTACTGAGGTTAGCTTCGGTTGCATTGCAGTGAGGGACATGACCAGGCCGTGTTCTTGCTGTGATGTGCTTCGAGCATTTCTTTTGACTCTTATTGAGCTTTCCTTTGATTCCCTACAAAACTATGTTCAAATCTTAAGAAATAATGCCCTAAATGTAGGAATTTTGCGATGAAGCTCAAAAATAACCCTTACTCATAAAGTATGATATAAATAGCAATTTAAACGTATGAGAGGATTAAATACATCGAGTATGAGAGCAAATAATATGTCAAAACGTTGGTTATCAATGGGCATTGTAATAAATTTTTCTCACAATATAACTGAATATAGAAGATATGCATGGCATGAATGTGGCAAAAGGCGAATCGCTCGCCCCCAGCGCCCCCGCCAACCCGTCCCAGAGCCAACACGAACGAATATGCATGGCATGAATGATTCTAATGTAGTTGTGATGAAAAAAATTTAAATTAATAAATTCAATATGAAAATTTAGCATACCATTTAATATTTTATAATAATCTTAGTACATTTTTCATTATTGTATCAGTAGATATATTTCTAATATGTAAAGTGGTGTTCTTGGTTTGGTAGATAGAAGAAATAAGATATTTAATTCAATAGGTTGTCAAACTTCAAAGATATAAGTAAACATGGTATTAATCATACTAAGTGATTGTAAATTTTTAAATTGTCATCGGGTATTACTAAATCATGATGTTTATTGTGTTTAGTTTCTTTTTACTTCTCTAGATTACATGAATATAGTATATTATGTTAAAGTCATCATTAGTTTCTAGTTGATTAGACTCCAAAGAAGTTGAGTTAATAAGAGGTTCTTCTAAAATATCATCATTAAAAGGCTTATCCAAAATATCACTAGAGGACCTTTTAAAATATTTTTAGATGATTTCTCTAAGGTTCGGTTTTGAAGAGGTTTATTTGAACACATTTCTTATCTTTGTGCAGCAAGCTCATGAATTGTAAGAGAACTAAGTTATTCGAATGATGTCTTCAAGTTCAATTCACTTGAAGAAGGTTGTTTTGTTTTTATATATTTGTTAGACAATCGTCTCTTAAAGTTTAGTGGACATCTTTTTGTTAATTGTCTT
Source organism: Kaempferia parviflora (assembly GCA_037177295.1). Classification (NCBI taxonomy): domain Eukaryota; kingdom Viridiplantae; phylum Streptophyta; class Magnoliopsida; order Zingiberales; family Zingiberaceae; genus Kaempferia; species Kaempferia parviflora. The sequence goes on along the minus strand of JBAMIE010141303.1, from coordinate 3,611 downwards.
TTCATTTCATGCCAATATGTGATGGGTTCTTGTTTGTCTTGGTCTCTAATGCTTTTGAACATATCACCAATAAATTTTAGTGGATTCATGAAGTGTGAATTTGGCTAATCTTACTCGTTCAATGGAGGTAAAATTATGTCAATCAAAATAATTTTTAATGTTTAACTAATCAAGAAATACATTAGGTTTTTTAGTTCAATCACACGTAGGAGCATCTGTCCTAAATAATGAGGTTCTTCTTTAGGCATGTGACGATGTGATTGTGATCTCATTCCTTAATTTAGTAGTATATGAAGAATAATCATTATTGGAGTAAAAGGTGATATCACTCACCTCAAGATACTCAGTATCGCCGGTCCCACGGTAAGATACAGTAGATAAATCACGAGGGCCATTTTGCTTTAGCGCATGCTCCTAAAATCTAAATTTCGTATATATTGGAAGTAGATGGGGAGGCCAAATATCGAAGACCTATTGGAAGAATAACCATTATAATCTTAAGTTCATTTTCCACATAGCGCATGCTCCTAAAATCTAAATTTCGTATATATTTAGTGGTAAATATGTTTTTTCTCATAAATTAATTCAAATATGGACAAGTAATGATGATTATAAAATAAAATAATGTGATAAATTAAATGAAATGTAAGAGAATATGATATGCTAACGTGCAAGTAGAGTAACTAAATTGATGATATTATTTTTGATGGAAGATGATTTAACAAAATAGGAAATATTTTATTTGGTGGATGATGATTAAATAAAATAGGAAAAATTCTATTTGATGGATGATAACTAAACTAAATAGGAAATATATTTTTTGATGGACGATGATTAAACTAAAAGGGAAATATATTTTTTTATGAATGATGTCTAAATTAAATTGGAAAAATATGATGATATTAGATGTTTATGAACATGATGCTAATATGCATGAATTTGTGAGAAAAAACTAATTAAATGCGAACAATTTAAAATTACCAACTAAATAAAAAAAATTTAATTTTGGGAAGAGGAACTGTGTTTATACCCAGATGATGCAAGATTCATTATGTTGAAGTTGCTTGTGTCTTGAATTGAAGTATTAGATGGAGATATTTAATCTGCTCTTTGTTGAATTTAGAAGAGACAACCCTTTTCTTGCAAACTAAAATGTGAAAGCACAATTAAATCTTTCTAGGAATTTTGTCAGCTCTTGATCATGTGAGTATATATTGTTTGCAATTGAGGAAGACGATGCACGAATTGAGGAAGACGATGCACGATGGTCATTGCTGTTGTGATGCGCTGGTGATGATGATGCCTTAGAGGGAGTATGAGACTAAAAGTGACAAGATCTTCATGGTGTTGCCATGTGTTTATCATGGCAATGTAATGGGAACAACACAAATATTTTTTGCTTTTTTTTTCCCTTTCTCTTTTTTTTTTTCTCAATTCTTTTTTTCTCATTCTCTCTTTTTTCCCTTCCTTTTCAATTTTTTTT
>JBAMIE010141096.1:0-15706 GCA_037177295.1 Kaempferia parviflora | reverse complement strand
GAGACGGTGGTCAAGCCGCGTCGTTATCACTCCTTATGGAAGTCAGACGCCCCTCTTCTCTCTCTCTCCCTTTAGGTAACGAATCTTCGCAACAGAGAAAGTCAATAGGGAAAAGATTAAGAAGCCAAGGAGAGAAAAGAAAATGGAATTCACTGCAAAGGAGATCAAGAGAGGATATAAAATAGAATACCTTTCAAAGCGAAGCCAAGGAGAGAGAAATCCAATGAAATCTTTTTCACAGCTGCTCATTTATGTTAGGAAATTCAAAGTATATTTATACTAAACTAATCTTTTAAAAGCATTCTTTTAGCGGAGAGAGAAATCCAATGAAATCTTTTTCACAGCTGCGCCGGTCGAGGCACTTTTCTTCATTAATCGAAATGAATGAGGGTGCGATCAGCCCAGTCAACCAGGCAGAGCAGAGGGAATGAATTTCAGTTCTTTAAACCAAAATGGATGAATAGAAGAGAACCAATCAATCAGGATAAGAACACGAATGGGATGTCCTCTCTAGTAGCTGTGATGCTGCTTAAGGTACGAGCGATAGCGACAGAGAGTGCTTTTTCTTTTTTGTTCTGCGTTGAAGTTAAACTTTTTGATAACTTATGGACCCTTCAACTTACTTATATTATATTAGGGGGGGCAAAGTTGAGCTATGCGGCTTCGTCAAGCGGCTTCTAAGAGCGTCATTCTTTGCAAAGATAAAACGATCCCTTCCTTCTATTCAGACGTCGTTGCACTCGTCCCTTCCTTCTATTCAGACGTCGTTGCACTCGTCCCTAAAAGAAAAGAAAAGAACCAAAAAATACATGAAACTCGACCAGAAAAGAAAACAACTGAAATTCATTCCTTTCGCTAATGAATTGAATCTGTTAAAAGATGAGTTTAGTATGAATATACGAATCATTTCCTCTTGGTTAGGGTTTTTGATGCTCATTTATGTAGTGTTTTTTTCTTCTAGGCATGCTTCGGTCTCGCACCGCACATTCTTTAGTGCTTCGAGGAGGAAGAGGGCTAGATTGAGACCAGGAGGGTTCTTGAGTCTCAGATCTTTCTGGTGCGGCAGAGTGAAAGTTCTTTTCTTTCCACGAACGAGAGAGCATCGGGAGTAAGTTGAGAGAGTGCTTTTGATTTAGTGTTCTGCGCAGTCGCACCTTTAACTAAGACTCCAGTACGGAGCTTATACTCCTTTAACGTTGAGAGAGTGCTTTTTCTTTCCCTGCCTTTCAGACGGTAGTCGGTCCGGGCTCTCATAGGTTCTATTCTCTAGGTGGTCTTCCCACGGTGCGGTTCTATTCTCTTCCAATTCCAATCGGTCTGTCTGATCATAGAGAGGAGAGAAGGGTCAGTCCTTCTACGGCAGACGGCAGAGGGCTTCGTTGAGCTATTGAGTTAAGCGCATAGGACATCGAAAAGATCAAATTGAAGAAATGGTGCGGCTAGCCACTGGTCTTATCTCGACTTCGCAAGAGATTGATTGTTGGTTGTTGGTTGTTGGCGCTAACAGCTTAATTAACTCTTTCCCCGAACGAGTACTCTGCATAAGAAAGAAAGAAATGCCGGAGATCTATCTTCTGTTTGCGATTGAAAGACCCCCTTCCGCACTCTATAATCAATGTTTCCATTTATTGCCGATCCAATTGCAGTGGCCAGACTAATCGTGAAGGAACGAATCTTCCTACGGAGTCTTAGTTAAAGGTGCGACTGCTGCAGCTGCCTTTTCTCTTTTTCTTTATTTCCCATTCCCCAGTATAGAGAGCACGAGGGCCACCCAGGAGATCGCACTCCCGAATTTCATTGCTTTTTCGCCGACTGCGAGGTAAGAGACCCCTAAGTGTACGTGGAGGGTCCCCTAATGGAATGCCAATCCTTGATCATTTTCTCATCTTAATCATCGAAAGAGAATATTCCACTTTTCAATAGTCTCGGTGAGGGGCTAGTTCTTTCTTAAAGAACTTCAATTCATTACGCGTACTTTAAGTGAGAAGGAAGGACTGATGATGCATTCTCTGCGAAGGGACCGACCATTCTGTATGAGACGAAGGCGGAAATTAAAAGTATATGAATAAAAAACGAATCTATTAAGGGAAATTCTCTCTCGCCGTTCGTGCGTGCCATTCCTTTTCTTTTCTGGCTTCGGAAATGATTCGTATATTTATACAGCGCGATAGAAATCCGAACCGGCAGCGTCGAGCAAGTGGAATAACACACTAGAAATGGAATTAGCTCACCACTCCGTCCCTTTCTTTTGGTGTTACAGGGGGCCAGAGGCTACCGGGAATCGAGGAACTTTCTCTCCCCTATCTCTTTCCTAGAAGGCTTGGGCACTTCAATAACTAAAAAGACAACCTTTAGGTCGATCCCAACTTATGCGATGAGAAGATGTGGAGGCTATACAGGATAATCTCTCTGACGGGTGAAAGTGACTTTAGAAGCAACAACAGCAACGGAAAGCAGCTACGGAGAGTTTCCATTACCTCGCGGGATCAGTTGCGGGAGAGGGCATCTTTAGATAGGGATAGGCTCGACCGGCAGGGATTAGATCTTTCGTGCAGTAATGTTTTTTATATAGATAAATTGACAAAAGATAGGATATAGTGTAGCAGAAGGAGTTGGATTACTCCTGAATTGTTTTGCTCCTGCTGCTATTAGCGAATTCATTTCAGTTCTTTTCTTTAGCATATGAAAAGCATTCTTTTAGCCAAGAGAATCAGTCCACTAGAGTCTCATGCAATGTATCCCATCCATACTTTCGCTTCAGCGATCCTATATCTCCGGGAATTTCGACCCCAGGGGAGAGATAGCAATGTCCTTCTATGACCAAAAGTCATCTTTTAATAGAAGAATCTTTCTTAAGAGTTGAATTTCTTCCTCCTTCTGCATCGAGCTTCTTGCCCTCCTAAACTACCCAAAGAATTATAAGAGTTTGGGGGACGACTGACCTTGTATTCTGGTTAGAAGAGCTCCGGTGCTGAAGAGAGCTATTCACTCTACGAAGAAAAGAAAGAAGTGAGGGGTTCACTCTCTCTTATAGATATAGGCTCGCAGTGAAGTTCATAATTAGACTTTGAATTTCCTAACGTTCATCTCTTTCTTTTGTATCTTTTCTCTCTATCTGTAACAGGAGCACCTAACTCGAACCCCTAACTGTTGTACCTAACTGTTGTACCTAATCGTCTGTTCCACCTGAAGACCAGCTAGAAAATGCCCATGAAAAGAGATTTGGAATAAGGAACTCTGCCTTCAACCACCTTCGAGATCTTTCAGCCTAATGTAGCTTCCCTCAAGGGCGACCCCTTTCGGCCTACCCCACCTTTAGCCCTTCGTCACATCCAATCTGCTCGAGATTCTCTATGTGTTTGGAGGGCCGTCTTGTCCCTCTCCCTTTCTGTATTTCGAGCCTATCGGGGATACCCTCGACCAGAAGCTAGTCTTAGAACGGGAGCCCCGTGCTCACTTGTGTTTTTTTGACTTTTCGGGGTTCTTGCCCGTAAGGCCATGCCCTGGTCATGACGGATCAGGTTCTCATATACGCAAATCCTTCGATCCATTGGGGTGGAAGTCATCTGATCATTGACCCAAGGCTCGGGAGAGCCCTCCGCACGCAACTTCACTCAGACCGGCCCCACACGCTGGGTGAACAAGAGAAAACCTCTGTTTCGGTCACCTTTCTTATGGGAACTTCTAAATAGATATGTCTACTCGAATGCCTATCCATTCTTCATAATAACTCCGCGCTACGATAACAATCTTTATTCAATGGATCACCAAAGCATTGCAGCTCTTGTTACGTGTGAGTCGTTCACTTGTACCTGATCGATGTCGGATTGATAGGGCAAAGGCGGCTAAGTAGGGGATTCTTATCCTATCTCCATGCACCAGCGGGGGCTTTAATCTCTGTCTCCTTTCTTTAAGGACCAGGAGCTACAATCGATCCGTTATGGACCAACCCTACAACAGAGATTTTTCACTCTAAAGAATAGTTGAGGGACGAGCGAAAGCGACGTGTGACTAAAGGAAGGGAGAGTTTTTTCGTTATGGGAAAAAGGAGAACTGAAACTAGAGCTTGAGCTGAACAGGACTCTTCTCTAAAAGAACTGAAATTCATTCGCTAATAGCAGCAGCTGTTCGAGTTCTATAGTAGGCAGGCATAATCTATCTGCGCTAAAAGAATGCTTTTCAAAGATTAGTGAAGGAACGAATCTTCCTAACTCAAATGCTTGAAAAGCGAAGCCAACATTCTCCAGAGCTTGACTTCGCATTCGCCATCGCTAAAAGAATGCTTTTAAAAGATTCGTTTTGTATTCATATACTTTTAATTTCCTAACGGTGCGAGTGAGAACGATGCGCTTGCTCTCTCTTTGCAAAGAAAAGAACTTCAATTCATTCCCTCTGCTCTGCCTGGTTGACTGGGCTGATCGCACCCTCGATGAATGGTATAAAGAATGGAATTCAAAGATGACTTGAGTATTCATATACTTGGAATTTCCGAAAGGAATTCATTTAAGTTGTTTTCTTTTCGAAATGGAATTTCCTTTATTAGCGAATTCATTTAAGTTGTTTTCTTTTCTTTGCGAGATCAAATTGAACCCGTCGACGTCGCTATCGCTCGTACCTTCTCAATTAAGTAATCCCTTAACCTACGTACCGCACCTCCCTCGCTAACTGATAGGCATGCTTCGGTCTCGCACCGCACATTCTTTAGTGCTTCTCTGAAACGAAAGAAAGAGTTCAGTATATAATGAAATGGAAGGTAGAGGGAGCCTATTACGAGCTAGGCGTTAAGACCTCGAATGGGATACCTGTACAGGAATTATATACTTCAACTTAAATGGAAGGCTGAGGGAGCCTGATTAGCGTTAATACCTCGATGAGGGAGCTATGATAGGCATTACTACCTCAAGAGGGAGCCTCTTTGGAGGCGTTAAGACCTCGCTGAGGTAGACTCTTTTTATCATCGGGAGGTTACCTTGGGACCAAGCATTCCAAAATGACCCCCCATCTATCTCCACCCCTAAGGGGAAGAGAACCTCCTTTAGGGGAAGAGGTCTTCATACTCAATCCCTAAATGGAAGGAAGGAAGAAGAAGGAAGTGGGAATGACCCCCTAACTCTATCCATCCCTAAGGTGAAGAAGGCCTAAGACGGATAACACTAAACAAAAGGTAGAATGAACCCTATCCGGGGAAGACAAAAAGCCATCCACTCTTAAGAAGGTACAAAAGAGAACACTAAAGAAAAGGGTAGGTAGAGAAGAAATTCTATTGACCGAGAACTTGAATCTCACTCTTCGCTCGAAGAAAACTCTTTTAGAGCCTGGTACAAGCCAAGCCCCCCGGCAACAAGAGTAGGTTATGGAATAGTCTTTTGGTCGGCTTTACCGTTCTTGAGGACTGAAAATCCTCGTGTCACCAGTTCACAATAGGAATGCTTTCAGTGATCAAAAAGTTTAACTTACTTATGCTCATTGTAGTGTAGTTGTGTTTTTTTCTTCCGCTCTGCCTCTTTTCACTGAACTACCTGCTCTGCCTACTGCGAGTCTTTTCTTGATATCAAATTAGATGCTACAATATAGCAGAAGGAGTGGGATGACTCCTTATATGAGGAAAGGTGTTCGTATCGTTCATTCTCACTATGAGTATTCATATACTTAGAATTTCCTAACCCCAAAGGGCAATTGTAGACTATCCTCAGGAAAGACCATTACTATAAATGCTGGGGAGAGAGAGTCTTGTATTGTATTTGTAGTTTTGTATTGTTAGGAACGATTTTTGCTTACTGCGTTCGGTCTCCAACAGCTGCAAATATTAATGACGCTCCGAACTCCACCGAAAAAAGAAAAGAAAAGAACTGAAATTCATTCGCTAATAAAGGAAATTCAATTTCTAGTGTGTTATTCCACTGGCGAGCGCGAGCCCCAACTTACGAAATTCAATTGATAGTTTTTTGCTCGACACATAAGTAAGTTAAACTTTTTTATCTAAACCCTAACCAATCGGAAATTCCAAGTATATGAATACTAAACTCATCTTTTAACAGATTCAATTCATTCCTTTCTAAAGATAAACGATCCCTAGATGATTAATATGAATATCTTTATGGCGCCTCAAAATTACATCAATCATAGTAAATGGTCTGGATAGCTCAGTTGGTAGATCTTTCCCCTAAATATAATATAAGTCAGTTGGGGTAGAAATAACCATAAGGGAGATATAGGGTGAAAAGGCTCGCAGTTCATTTATAAGGAGAGAATCGACAGAGGGAGAGTTTTTTCGTTGCTCGAGCGCGGAAGAAAAAAACACTAAATAAATGAGCATAAGTAAGTTAAAATAAATGAGCATAAGTAAGTTCAACGGCGCCTCAAAATGACATCAATCATATAAAAGATGAGTTTTGTATTCATATACTTGGAATTTCCTAACCGGCGGTTTTGTTCATGGTTTTTAGTACGCGAAGGGGTTCGGTCTTGAGACTCCATCTTTATACTCTACGTGAGACATTCTTTCTCGCGAATGGAATAGAAGGACTAATCGAGCTAAGATTGAGCCTTCTACCTTGTGCTTCCATCCTCCTTGGAAGAGCATTAGTAGAATGGATGTTTTAGCTCGTCAAAGCCCTCATCCATACACTTATTCTCGCTCTCCTTGACTATTGTAAGCTTCCGCTCCTTTATTAGCGCAATTCCCATTCTTGGTGGGCGCAGGCCCGAACTCTGAAAGAATTTTCTAGCGTAGCTGAAGTCAAGGAGTTGAAAGAAGAAAGCTGCCTTAGCAGACCAGCTACGCTACGCACCGAAAGCCGACCCGCTGCCTTAGCAGACCAATGACGTGAGACCAGGCACCCTTTGACGTGAGACCAGGCACCCTTTATTAAGGATTAAAAAGGATTAAAGGACTGAATGCCCAAGCATTAAAGTCAGAGAGAGGTTTTTTTTGTTTGGGGTTCGGAAATGATAAGTATATGAATACTAAACTCATCTTTGAATTCCATTCTATATCTACTACGTTAGAAAAGAGTTCATTCCAAGATCTTTCTACGTTTCGCCTGATATAAGCAAGCTCTTTATCGATGAAATGAAACTCTTAAGAAAGATTATTCGTCGACTTCAAGAGCAAGCGCATCGTTCTCACTCGTTAAAGAAAAAACTCTCTCAACGCAGCCCAAGAGTTTGATTCCGAGGAAGGGCTGCGAGTCGACAAAAGAGCAAAGCTGACTAAGATCGGCTGGCTTACCCAAGACGTAAAGAGGGCGGAGCGTTCAGTTAAAAGACTAGAATCAAAGGAGCGAAGAAAGATTCTTCGGAATCGAAAGAAGCGCCTCTTTGACTCTTCCCAAACTTCACTTTCATATTCAAATCTTCACTTCAATGAAAGAGAATATTAAACAGAAAATCAAAGTTTATTTGTCGAGCAAAAAACTTTAAATTGAATTAGCAGAGTACTCGTTCGGGGAAAGAGTTAATTAAGCTGTTGCTGTTCGCCGAAAGAAAAGATTATATTAATCTCGCTCCGTTCGTAAATTATGAGTATATTGATACAGCAGATAAACGATCCCTTCCTTCTATTCAGACGTCGTTGCACTCGTCCCTTCCTTTAGTCACACGTCGCTTTCGCTCGTCCCTCTCCGATAGAATAAAATAAAGAATGAGTGAGGGAAAGAAAAGAACTGAAATTCATTCCCTCTGCTCGACATAGTGAAGTGAATCATTATACTTTCAAAGAATGCTTTTCAAATGAGAACTCATCCTGCGCGCTTGCTCTCTCTTATTCGCAATTACTGTAATCTGCGCTAAAAGAATGCTTTTCTTTCCTACACGAATGGGATGTCCTCTCTAGCTCTAACTCCACTCCTAACCGGGCTGGTCGATCTGGTGGTGCTCCACTAAAGGGAGGTCTAGGACCCCTCGGGATTCGGATTCCACTAGCTACGTTGGTTGCAAAGATCGTAGCTGCGCTTGACCAAGCAGCGGATTGCAAAGTAAAGGAAGAAAGTAATTCATCGGCATGGGCAAGGCTCATTCAAGCCCACGGAGCGGTTCGGCAGCGAGCGCATTCAATTCTTCTTTTCCGGGTAGAACACACTAGTCTTTCCACTCCCTATGGTAGCCGACCAGAACAAGAATGAATCGACCCGGTCAACCCTGAACCTTCACCTTAGTGTGGTAGCCTCGCACCGCATTCCTGGCCCATCTGAGCCGGCAAAGTCAAACGACAGTGCGATCTTTGCAATCCACTTACCTCTCAGCTGCACTTCTCTGCCCGTGGTCTGCCGCCTCTCTGGAATGCCGATCTGATCTGTCTTCCGCTTCGTCCGTAATATATGTAAGCGATGCCTTTCCGATCTATCTGAATTCATAGAGGAGGCATTATTTCCGACCACCGAGTGAAACTCCCTGTCTTGTAATCAAGTTGCCTATGCCAATTAGTCCAGCTCTCTCATAATGTCTTCAGTTGGCAGATAGTTAGAACCACATTGTCAGCTCTCCAGTCCTCCCCGTGGCATGTCAGACCTCTTATATATATAAGGGTATAAGGGAAATTCTCTCTCGCCTACTGAGGAACCGATGATCATTGATTGAGTATAGAGCGAGCGCCCTACATCTCTGATCTTGTGATTAGGGACCTCTCTTCTCTCGATCATTTGAATCGGTCAGACTTCCTGGCTTCTTCGCACCTTCTGACATCGCTCGAGCTCTTATACCTTCGTCTAGGGACCGTCGATCGCAACTAGCATTCGGTCGTGAGCATCGGTCCAATGTCCTCTCCGAAGCCTACCCTACCTGAGCCCTAGCCTTATGAGACGTCCGCCCTGCTAGCTAAATTGGACAGAAGTGGCACTCCTCGCGAAATTCTTGCTACGCCCTTCATGAATCGACTGAGCCCTCTGTATGAACCAGACGGGCGCCCTCTTTTCCCATGACGATTCACTTTGGCGCTCTGCCTAGTAGTCGCTACTGCTACTCATCACTTCTCTTATTACTTCTCTCTCTCACTTCTCTTATCTTATTACTTCTCTCGCTGATCTTCTATTAATGTATGAGTAGGCACTGACCATAGTGGGCTGGTAGGCTTTCATTGAATGAAGTCGACCAATCCGGCACCACTTGAATGATTGATTGGCACTACTCTGATTGGCTCTTGAATGGGGCACTCTTCGAAGACGGGACGGGTCTGATCTGAGGATAGCCTACTTTTCTCTCTCACTCTCTAGCATAGTTCGCTCCTCTCTCTGCCCTGATCTCAGACTTGGTTTTCTTTCTTCTCAGCCCGGGACAGACACAAGAACTATTCTGGCTTGCTTCGGGACATTAGCCTCGCACCTCAAGATCATGCTTCAAAGTGAGTTCTTTTCAAGCACTCCTTCGTTTGGGATTCTAAGCACTCGTTCCTTCTATTAGTCTGAGTTCTGAGCCCACTCACCGAGTAGTTGATCCTCTCATCCCCGACCTCCACCTCCGACTCCCGTAGAAGCAGATAGATGAGAATAGAATGAAGAGACGGCGGAGATAAATTCATGATAGGACCGGCATAGAAGCAGGCAGATCAATTGATGATTGATTGGATAAGATTAGACAGACTTAAATCCGGGCTCGAGAGAGACCTCAGTCTTCTGTTTAACTACTTCAGTCTTTTCTTCAGGTAGCTTGCTTGAGAAACTTCTATCTTATCTTTAGGTAGCTTTAACTATCCTTCTGTTTAACTACTTCAGTCTTTGATTCTGGTAGCTCATACCTATATATAGTTAAAGCAACCATTCATTGAAGAAAGAAGAGTAGATTGCCTACCTTACTGAAATGAAGAAGAGTTCTCGCGGACCGGACCTCACTTCCAGAAAGATAAGCAGGTGCGGAGCGATAAGAGCGCTCACTTCGAAAGAGTAGATTGCGCAGCTCACTGAGAGAATCAAAGATAGATTAGATAGAAGAGTGGACGGACTACTATACTTAGAGAAAGAAAGAAGAACTGTTAGAGAAAGAAAAGAGTGAGCTTCACCCTATTTCTCCTAACGAAGAGTGAGCAGAAGTTCCTAACTTTGAGTGAGTGAGCTGAAGTTGACCCAAGTTGAGTGAGCTGAAGTTGACCCAATCTTAAAGTCGAGAGCCCAATCCTCCTAAGAAAGCCTAAGAAAGGAAAGGAGATAGAAAATGCGAATTTGATAAAAAGGGAAAGGTCAGATCCTACCCTCGTAAGGATAGTGCTACGATGAAAGATGCTGAGCTGCTAGAGCAAGGAAGGCCCTGGTAAGGATAGTGCAGTGCAGATGCTACGCTGCTAGAGAATTTAGATGCTACGCTGCTAGAGATAGATAGGAGCTCGGTCATTATAGATAAGAAAGATAGGGACCGACCGCTCCCCACTTTTCTTCTACGAACAGAAAGAGAAAAGATAGGAGCTCCCCACTTCTTCAACGAACGAGAAGAGATAGATCCGACGATTCAGATCAAAGGTTCGAATCCCATTAGTCCCGTAAATCCCACAAGTACCGTACAAAAGAAAAGAAAGAAAACTAGTGTGGCTTTTCTTCCCCAAACCAACGGATAATCAAAATAGTCAAAATGCTGCTATATGAGATATAATTATTGGCCTGCTAATCGAAGATGAAAAGACATCTCTACCATTACTGGAACTTATGGTAGAGATAGCTGGAATCTTTCCCGTGCTTAGAAGCTCATGAAGCGAATTCATTATATTAGATCTAGCCTTTCTTTTACCGACTGCACTCTCTCTTTAGTTGGCCCGACCTAGCTTATTATTGGATGTAGCCTACCGAAGAAGGAAGTGATGCTCCGCCTACCTTTGAATTAAATAAGAGAATCTCTCTTAGCTCTGATCTGATAAGTTAAATTGGTTTGCGAGAATGTCCTTGTTCATGCGAGAAAGCCCTTGTTCTTGAGATCGATCTCGATTCAAGCCGAGACCTTCGCTCCGCACCTTTCTTTCTTTTCTTTCTGTTTTGCCCACCGTCCTACCGCTGACCAAGCCTATTAAACCGACCGCCATTATTGATTGACCCGTGACGTGAAGACTGAAAGGAGAAAGAAGACCCCTGACTATGACTTTCTATTCTAAAGGGGAGCGACATCAGAACTGAATTAAGTGCTACGGGAGCGATGTGGAAGATCAGTCTCAGTCACCGAAAGAGAAAAAGCGGTGGGAGAAGGGCACCCGAAGGAGAAGATCGACCGCTTTAAGCACTCAATAAGGAGAGTCGCGAGAGCCCAGGCGATAGATTCAGGCAGAGACACCGAACCAGTCCGAGGAGTTCCCAAGGTGATACGTGGGAAGGTGCGTTGCGAATCACTATTATTCGCGTCGCGGGACCCTCTGTAGGGCGCTTATGAGAAAGCTCGCTCCTTGCCCTTCCTGAGAAGCTCTTGCTAATCGAATTAGGGTAGTCTTTTCTCGCGAAAGCCCAGCTCGTCTATTCCATTAGTAGAGTAGAAGATGCCTATCACGAAGAGGGAAGAGAGAGGCTCTCCCTCGTGCGAACAAGAAGTGGGAAATTGACCTAGCAGGAGTAGACCCTGGCACAAGACCTTGGTTGGAATCTCTTAACTGACCTACGAACCGAACTAGCTGGGGATGCTGGGACTGGTCAAGCTCAGATCCCTAATTCCTATCTCCGCTCTGTCTCTTTAGGTATGGACTTCACTTTAGGTAAGAATGTAGCTCTCCGCTTCTTTATAGTGAGTCAAATAGCACTCTTCCCCGCGCAAGAACTTATCCCCGGCCGGCGCATCCCTAAGCTTCAGAAAGGTATGCGAGAGCTGCGGGCTTCCGACTCTATTGGGAAAGAGGAATGTGAAGAGGTAGACAAAAGAGGCCGGGAAGACGGGTTCGCTCCTGGTTTCGGGGGTCTGTCTGACGCCCGCCCATATTAGAAAGAGGTTGAAATAGGGACAGCAACAAGAGCTAGAGCTGGAGGAGGTCCACAGATCTGCGCTCCTTCAGTAGTAGCTAGACCGGATCGACATTTGCTCAGAAAGCAGACTCTTCTCTTGGTGGCGCCCTCATCCGAGTCAGAGCCTTTCTCAACTATCATAACTAATGGACTTTCTCGGTCTTCGGAGGCTTTCGCTTTTACTCAATTCATTCCCCCACGTTTCTCGCTGGCTTCGTGCCCCACACTCTCTCTTCCAGTCACAAGCTCTCTATTCTACCCTCCCTTGCCCCGCCTAATAGCCGCCTGCCCTGCTTCATCAACAAGAATCAGTCTTTATATATATTGTATAGCTATTATAGCTCAGAAGAAAGGAATCAGACTAAGGAAGTGAAAGGAAAAGATAGAGCTCGGCTTTGGGTGTGGGTTTGGGAATCAGGAGAGCCCCCTATCGGGGAGTGCGCTAGCAAGAAGAGTACTGGGAATCCCTTTCTCATCCCCGGCCCTCGGTGGGAGGATCATCAATTCCATCGCTCCCCTTATCCCTCATCGCACGCAATCATCGCTCATCCGACGGAGACATCCCTTTCTAGAGGTTGCATTGCCGGTGGTCCGAGCCTCTATAGCTACCGGGGAGAGGAGAGGGAAAGAACTCAGTAGAAATTAATAAGCGGAGCCTTAGCGCGAGAACGACATAACGACGCAGAGCAGAGAAATCAATCTTCGTAAGTGGACCAAGAAAGGGGAGAGAGGAAGAGGTTCGGGACTGAGGAAGAGAAGCCAAGATCCTACTACGGTGTCTCGTAGGTAGACCAAGGGGAGATTCATCAAAGAAAAGAATGAAGGTCAGCGAACGAGAGTGAAAGTCTAAGTTCTCGGCTTTGACCAACTATCTTTGAAGGCTTATCAAAGAGCTATAGGGCAGGGAGAAAGATTGAATAAGACCCTCGAAGGGGTGCCTACGTCCCTAGCGTCTAGACTAGAGTACCATTGCTTGACACGTGACGCGATCTTGTAGTTCTTTCATGGGCATGTGGTAGACTTCGATGTCGAGCCGATACTGGTAGGAGGTCAGTTCCAATACTGGTTGGAAGATAGCATTGACACTTCTAGTCGAGGAAGTACACTAAGTGCTTCTGTGACCTATCTTCGTTTACTTTGCTATGTTTGATGCTAGGTTATGTCTGCTTCTCGGTTATGTGGCTATGTTCCTTCCCGTTCGGTGCCTTGTCAAACCGTGTAGTCAACTATTGTATTGCTTAGCACTCATATCATCTATACTGTTGATGCCAGCTTCATTCAATACCATGCAGTCAAGTAAATGATGAGATACTGTTTAGCACGAATTCGGATCTCTACTATTAATTGGTACCTATCTATCGTTCAAGGACTTCCGCCCTTACTTATATATGTCCTCCACTTCCTCATGGATAAAAGCAGGAAAGAGACTGGACTGGAATGACATGACTTGCCTTCCCTTCCCCTTCCTCTCCCGACCTCTCGATCGGTTCAACACTGAGCTATCAATTGATGAATTCATGCATTGCAATAGTAATATAAGATCTAATGTTTGACAGCATGGACCGAATGAATGGCAGAGCTAGAGAATGAATGGCTACAGCACTGAATGAATAGGCAGATAGAGCTACTGCTTCTGAATCAAGCTAAAGCCCTTTCGTCAGCATGTATTCGCTCATAGTCACCGCCCCTCGATCCCAACTAAGGACTATCAGACTTCTTATTAGACAAGAAGACTTTAGGAAAGAATAGAACCACAGAAGAGAGTGGCTTCGTTGTAGCTACTACCCTATTTGAGGAATGGTGACCTATGGAGCACCGACATCGAGTGCTTGTCCAACCGCTTCGCTTCGTCCCTCCAATTCTCGACCCTCAACAGATAAGAGATGGGAACTCCCTATATTCCCCAAGGCAGCACGGTCCATCGCTGGGAATCCACCTATAAAGACCTATAAGAATTGGTTCCCTTTCCTGGGTTCTGCTTTCCGCGTCACTTGACCCTTGATTCTGGCCTCTCTGTGCCTTTCTGGCTTCGTTGACTTTACTTGAGAATGTAATGTGATAAGAGGCCCCACTCTACCTCTTCACTTGTTCGAGCGAAGAGAGGGATTCTCTTCATTGGTCCCTTCTCTATTCCTCTATCGCTTCTGCTGTCCTTCGCTACTTATCAGGTTTGCCTTGGCTATCTGGGCTGCTCCTTAGATTGACTGACCCTGACTCGTGTACCCGTGCTAACGCAATCTTGGACTCTTCTTCTTTCTGGCGATCTGAACATCTCAGGCCCACGACTCTTTGCCTCATTTGAGCCCTCTTTTGAGTGCTCTTTTGTCTTCTTAAAGCGATAGCGACGTCGACATCTCACTATATAGATTATCGTCGAGGGCTTTCCCACTCTTTCGGATACTTTGGATGCCGATCCCGGCTCGAACGGTAAAGGCACGATGTGCCGATTACGTGCGAGAATGGGTCTGTGACGCATATGCGGACCCTCAATAGCACCATCAGGAATCGACAAGTAAGGACAGTGGTATTCTCACGCGATCGACACTGGCTCGAACACTTCAAGTGAAAAGGAATGCTTCGATAAAAGCACTGAAAGGACTAGATAGTGCGAGCACGATAAAAGCACGTGCCACTTCACGAGCTTCTATTTTCCGGGTATGAAAGAGGGCTCTTTTGAGTGCTCTAAAGTGGACTCGATGGGAAGTAGCTTCGAAAAGCAGTCGTTCATTCCAAGACTTCTATCTCAAGTAAGTATGGGTCAAGGAAAGAATGGCTAACACTAACAGCTGCAGTCTAACATGGCTATATTAATTAATTATTAGTCGTAAATGGAAGGGCCGAGCGACTACTTATAATATTAGAGCTTACTACTATGGATTAATTGTGGCCCCTACTATAATATAAGTAGAAATTCCTATAGGAGTAAGTGAATGGCATTAGAGTTGAGTTCATTCCTTCAGGTACTTAACTAATAGTAAATGAGCTAGGTAGCTTGCACCAACTGAGCTATCCCGACCATTTCCCATGCATCATCCTGGTGGAGTAGGCAAGGACTCTTGACTCATACTGAGTGACGGTCGAGCCTATCTTACGATGACCTTACTCTAATTTAAGTTAAGCTCGAGTTGTTTGTATTTTGTTGTTTTATTTTATTATTGTACTTAAAGAGTTCCGAGCGAGTGAACGATAAAAAGAAAGGCCTTCTGGAATCCTAAGGAAGCCTCCTACTTTTTTTATAAAGTCGAGAGCCTTGAGAGAAGAGAGAGAATCCAAGCGAGAATCAATCCGATTCGCTGGTTCGCTGGCTGGCATCGAGAGGAGAATCCGATCTAATTAACTTTCCACTTTCACTGCGACTTGAACGGTACTATCGACTTTCACTATAAGAAAGATCGACTTCAACTCTTTCACTCTTTCCACTTCAACTCTTTTCTTTATTTAAGAAAGTCCCTAAAGAAACTCATTCTTATAAAATATAGAATTCTTGGGCTAAACAGCCTATCTAATCTCCCAGCGATCTAGTTTGAAGATTAAAATTTATTGTATTGTATTTTTTTACCCTTAGTCAAAGAATCACTTTAGGTCGATCCCTCACGTCGTTCTCACTCGTACCTTGCATTCTCTGCCCCGTCGAAGATTTTATCACTTATTACTCGCCCCTCTCTCTCCCTTAAGGTCGATCCTAAGCAACAGGTCGTGAATGGCAATTCAAAACGTAGAAAGATCTTCTCAAATCAAAGTCTCTGATTCAATCAAGTATCAAAATATAGAAGTTCCTGTTTGTGGGTAGTAGATCTTGCTTTCAT
>JBAMIE010140987.1:0-12950 GCA_037177295.1 Kaempferia parviflora | reverse complement strand
GGCGCAAAAGCACCTTCACCGCGCTGAAGGCACCTTCAAGGTGCTGAAGGCACCATCCAGGCAATAAGTTGCGCAGAAATCAAATTTTATTTGTCCGATCTTGAAGGGATAGAGTATCAAGTTAAGGGCGTCTTTAAAGGCACTGAAAGCGCCCTCGGCACTCTATAAAAGAGGATTTCGACCAACATCACACATACAACGCTTCTACATTATACTTTACAAGTCCATGCGCGTTCTACTGCTTCCCGGTGCTCCGGAATTTCGCTACTACTGCTGTGTTGCCGCTCTAGACCTCCGACCGCTGCCGACAGCCCGACACCAACTCTCGAAACTTTAGAAGTCAATATTCTTAGAGTTGGTAACTTTAATTATTGCAATTGTACTTAGTTTTTACAAGAGAGGTGCAGTTTGTTACACTTCTCTAATATTTGTATTTGACTCACTCTTCTGGCGTTACCGGAAGAGGTTTTTAGTGCATTGCCTAACGATACGGTCCGAAAGACCGTGGGCCTTCGAGTAGGAATCGTCCAAGGCTCTGAACGAAGTAAATTCCCGTGTACTATCTTTTATTTTTGCTATGTATTTTTTGTGTTTTTTGAATGATCGATATTCACCACCCCCTCTATCAAACTCTACGATCCTACATAACCTAGTCATGCGTGCAATTGAGTTGACGCACTCCAATTGGTCAGCACATGCCAGAATCCAGACGCTCGGGAATGGATAAAGGCGACATGGATAGAGTTTTGCTGAGGTGCACCCACCTCAGTGGTCCAGGTACCTGAGGGTGATCTAGGTGCCCGAGTATGGTCCAGGCGCCCGGAGTTGGATAACTCAACATCAAAGCAGGATCCGATAGACCTCGGTGGAGGCACCCGGGGGTGGTCCAGACACTTAGAAAGGGCCATAAAAGAAGTTTTGACCAGCAACATTAGGATATCAATCGCTACAACTTTCGTACTTAAGCAATGCTCCAAAAAGCTTTCTACGATACTGAAATTCTACTCCGACAACTACGCCCAAGCTTTAACATAAAATCATCGGTATATTTATATTTACTTATTTCTACTTTAATTGTCTACCTTAATTGTCTACCTCTTTGACTACTTATATGTTGTAGCGTAACCACTTGAATGGGGTATATGATAGGTATTGCTTTGTACCTTATTTGGTGTTTAGTAGACACCTGTGGAATCTATTCATACCTATTGACATATGTGTTAGATAGATAATTTACTAGATGTATTTATGTTGATTGTGTTACATTGATGATGACTGTATTTATATCATGATTATTTATATCATATTCATCATTACACTATATGTATACTGATGATTATTGTCTCCCATGATGTGAGAGAGTCGTCAGTCAAACATGTTTTTCTAAAAGTTTTCAAAATTATTGTTGATTGCTTCCTTTATTTATATTAATATGTTTCGATGAATGCCTAGGGGAGGTTAAAAGATTTAAGATAGAAAAATAGAAAATTGTTTAAGATAGAAAAATCATAACCCAACAAAAATCAAAACAACAATAAACATAATGCTAATTATTTTCCCAATCATGCTATTATTTTTTTATATATTTTTCTAACTTTAACATAGTGCAGTTAACATACTAGTAAACAAACTTATATTTTGATATACGACTAAAATGTTAAAGTTATATGTTGTGTATTCTAACCCATCTAGCAAATGTGCAAGAGTAAAAGACTTAATAGGACATGACACCCGACTGAAGTTCAGTAGGGTCAGAGAGAACCAGACGACTAGTATGAAGTCCAGCTGGGTTAGATAGAACCAAATAGCAGGCAAGAAGTCTAGTCGGATCAAGCAAGACCAAACGACTGGCTGAAGTCCAGATGGGGCATCTAACATGAAGACTAGAGCTATCAAACGAACTAACCTGTGGCGGGGCGACCTGTGGCAGGCCATCCATTTGACGGGACGAGCTGATCCGTTATCTTGGCGAGTTGAGGATTTCTCAACCCAACTCAATCCAAGAATGGTCACAGATTACACGGGCAAACCCACATGCCCATAAAAAAAATATTTATATCTTCAACATTTATTTCAGAATACTTTTATCAATCAAATGTATCCAAATATAGGCATTTTAAATGTAAATAGATATAAAAGATTACTCATGTTTAATGAAAAGTATTTTTTTAATAAATTGATACAAAACTAAGCTTATATATGTTTCTCAACTCGCGAGCCAAAACAAACCCATCGCGGACCGACCCGTGCTGATCACGGGCTTAAGCGAGTCGATACATCACGGGCTTGGGTTGATAAAATTCCAACTCAACCCTCTTAAATTGATTGGCGGGGCGAACCAACCTGACAGGCCCAACCCAAATTAACGATTCTAATAAAGACTTGATGGACCAAAAAAATTAGAGTCAAGTCCGCTAATGGTAACTGGAGGTAAGGAACTATAGAAGAGATCCAATGAGGGCATGCTCCCTATTGAGAGAACAGTATGCATCGGTCCGACCTAGAGTTTCAGCAAAATCCAAAATCAAGATCAGGCAGTTCCGATACCGTCAAAATATTTATTTTTCATATTATACTTATTGTGCTAACTCTATTGTCTAGGAAATCGAAACTGCAAGTTGACTGAAAAAAGAACTTCCAAGCACCCCGGAAGAGTTCAAGCGCCCGAAAATCCAAGTGCCCCGAGTGGGTCCAAGCACCTGGATTAGACTGAACCCCACCATGCGTGCAATCAAGTTGTCACGCTCTGATTGGCCAACACACATCAAAGTCCAGACACCCAGAACTGGTCTTGGTGCCCGAGATTGGATAGAGGCAAGATGGATAGAACTTTACCGAAGTACAGCGACGTCGGCAATCCAACCACCCAAGATGATACAGGCGCATGAAGTTAGATAACTCAGCGTTGAAATAGGATCAAATAGGTCTCAATAAAGGTGCCCGGGAATGATCTAGGTGCCTAAAAAGGGCTATAAAAAAGCTTCGACCAGCAATATCATGACATCAATTGCTACAACTTTCATACTCAACGCTGCTCCAAAAAGCTTTCTACAACACTGAAACACCACTCTAACGACTATGCCCAAGCTTCAACACAAAGTCGCTAATATATTTATATTTACTTATTTGCACTTTAATTATCTATCTCTTTATAATTATTCAAGTTTATAATGGATTATCAAACAAAATTATTCAGCGAGTACGAACCTTAAAATATGAGTCATCAAAGACTTCAAACTAAATAAAACTAACTGATGTTAACGATTATTTTCTTTTCTCTATTTCCCGTCGCACCCTTATTTTGAAAAATTCAAAATTTTTAAAATACATGTTACTCAACCCCCCACCCCCACACACAAATATTGAACCACCACGTTAGTAACCCCTCACAACTGCCCCACACCATTGAGAGGGAGTAAATTTGGAACCCAGATTTACTAAGGACATATGTGGGAGTTCTCAAAGAGTAAAACCCCCTACAGTGATTCAACCCTGGATTTTTACAGTCACGAACTCATATACTTACCAACTGAGTTATGCCCTGAGGCACTCAACCCCCCTACACAAAAATGAAGAACTGCCACATCAGCGGCCCTCCTAGAGCCGACCCCACAGATATGAAGGAAGGTAAATACAGGTACACAGACGTCAAACGCATGGCGGGGTGTACCCCAGAACTTCAATTCCTAGGAATCAACCCCTAACGATGTGTCAGAACATACCATACGTCCACCATATGTGCTATGCCCTGGGACACTCAACCCCCCCTACACACGATCCTACATCAGGTTGTAAAGAAAGATAAAACAAGGATTCACTGCTTGGACAGCTTGCCAGGATAATCTCATTCCACTGAGGAAATCATTTCATACATAACAGGTAATTTTTCTTACCTAAGAACAGGAGTTTAAACTCTGAATAAATCCGTGGTTGTCATCACAACTCATGTGCTTTTGATTTCAATGCTGGAATTAGCCACTGTGCACAGCCTACTTAGTGGACAAAATTTGCAATTAAAGTGCTCTTTCAACCAACTCACAGGTATAGAGCTGTGCACCACTTAGTGATCAAGGAAGTAACTTCTCAAAGGTAATGGCCAAGTCACATCCCTCCAGGATTTGTAGGCATATGTTCAGTTCCCATATGGATCAACTCAGAGGGAGCTAAGTGGGTGAGATCCCTCAGCTACGAACTAGTACAATATCATCTTCGTCCAAACATTTTGCACTAGGCAACAAGAAACTTGCACCGAAACCACCAGCGGAGCATCTTGTGATAGCCTATTGAACAAAAGATGTAGAATTACTGCATCTAAAAGCAAAAGGTGGCTGAAATGCAATAGCCAACTCAGTTTTCTTTCTTAGCTGTATCCTGAGAGTTGCCATTCTCCTTTAAGAAGCCATTCTCATTTCCAAGCAAATTCTTATTGATTTCAGTTCCCATGCCGCCAGTAAGAGGTCCAATAAATGATACATAATCTCCTATATTTTCACCAAACAGAAAAAAAAGGAACACAGAAAACGGTTAGGAGTTCTCTGAAATAATAAAATGCAGTAACAAACAATAAAGAATTTAATGGCTGCATGTATTTCAACCACATAAGGTAGTAGCTAATTAATATTTGCAAACAATGAAATCGTATATTAAAATCAATAGGTTCTACAAATACAAGACAAGTGATTAGTACTTAGTAATTCTAAATTTTTGACACTTCGTTTTCAATGATAATGATGATGTGTGCAAATAGCTGTATATTTTGCAGGCAAATTGATGTAGTACTATAAATAAACAGTGAAATGCTGCAAGTAAATCCGGTCAAATTCACTATTTTATTTCAGTCAACAACCAAAACTATCACTTGTTTGTAAAGGCCTCTTGCCACAGATTTGCTTTCAAGTACAATCTCTGCAACCAAAACTGATCTTAAAACATAATTATCTCTGCAACCCAGATAATTGAGGCTGGCTAAAATTTACTAAAAGCCATGAAAACGCATAAAAACCTATATGGTTCTACTCGAGGAAGAGAATCCTGCCTCCTTACCCCAGTAAATGCACATCTTTGGAAACTGTAGTCAGCATACTCATAAGCGCATGCCTAAGGATTTGCACAGTGACACAGGCATAGAAGTTGACAAACTATTCATTAAGAGATCAATGGGCATGACTCAGTCCTAACCTATTTCATTTTGAATCAACTTGTAATCCATGAAGCCTAATAATGAGAGAGTAATTAATATTAGTCTATATCTTAGTGATGATCTTTATCCTTTACTTCTAAGGCTATGTTTGGTTAGGGTAATGTAATCAAGCTTGTAATGTAATTGAGCTTGGAATGTAATTGAATTACAAGTTATTGGTCTTGTAATTCAAATTACAAAACTTTATTACCCTTTTGTAATTCAAATTACATTACAGTTTTAAAATTGTACCAAACAAAGTAATCAATCTTGTAATGTAATCTTGATTACATTACATGGCTGATTACGCCTCACCAAACACAGCTTAAATGTTAAAGGTGGAATAGATCTTGAGTCGAATAACATAGTGGTAAAAATGCATACATAATATATTATCCTAACTTTCCTTTGAAGTTATGAATAAATTACCTTTTGTAATTGTTGAATCTAAACTAAATACCATGCCAATCCAAATATAAATTAATCACTTCAGTTAGATTTTTCTGCTTACATTCACACAAACCCCAGTTGATGGTGCCTCCTACAAGACCTCGAGTTGGAATAAACACAACATCAAGTTGATGGTCGAAGTACAACAAATTCTTTTAGTTTGAATACTCCATAGAATTGCAAGTAAGATCTGCTCTAAATAGTGGTTATACGTGGTAGACATCAATTAATTGCACCCAACACAACATCTAAAAAATTAATAAATAATGAAATCAAATAGTTGCGATATGGAGAAGACGAAGACTGAAATTCCCTAATATATTTCATATATGTAGAAGAGGTTCTTACTGGCCAGATTACGAAGTGCATTCTCAGCAGCTTGTGATTGAGCATCTTTCAGTGTCCTTCCCATGCCCATACCAATTCTTTCACTACTAAATAAAACCTGCAACAAACATCACAACTCAAAATAATATATAAAGATTACAGTATGCATCCTACTTGACTAAAATAGCCAAAGTGAACTAACTAAAAAAATAAATTTAATTAAGGAAAAAAGGCCATCCGTTATATGCTCAAATAAAAATTGACATGAAAAAAGCGGGTGTTCTATCATAGCCACAAGCTTCAGAAGCTCGCATGCATAAACAATGCTTCATCAATCGACAATAAGCTCTTTCCAACAAAAGGAGATAAAGATTAAAAAAAAGTGGAAAAAATGATTGCACTTAGTTTTACTTCATCCCTGTAAAGTGATGATAAATGAATTTGATGTTTAGTTATGCAATGTCTTGCAGCAAGAATAGTAGATAATATAGAATGGAAATAGTAATACCTCAACATAATGGGGCAACTCCTTTGTATTTCCATTGGTAAACTTGAACTCAATCTATTCACAAGTGCAGTATGATAGTTATCATAAAAGTCAAAATGTTCTATAGATCATAAAGTGAAATAACTACCTTTGAGTCACATCTTCTGCCAATCTCTTGCAGTACAGAAATAAAAACTGAAGACGCAAGTGAGTTTGGCTGTCCTACTTCCACATTCAATTTTTTATTGTTTGCAGAAGAGATATTTACTGGCATCTCATCATCTTTATCAGAAGCAAAACAAGTGGAACAAAAAGAATACATTATAACTCAGAGTGATAGATATATTGTAATAAAATTCATTTAGCGTTACAACTCAATGCAAACTTATAAAGATATTTAATTATTCATCCATCCAATATATTCAGATTGGAGCAAATTTCTTAAACTAAAGTTGCTCTTCATACATGCTAATAAACATACATCATCCTTGAACAAGGACCATGGAAATACTTTTGAAGGAGAGAATTTCTTCAATGTCATATATTTTAGCATTCAACAAAAACAAAGAAATAGAAAAGAGTAAACAAAGAAATTATGGGAGTAAAGTTATGCTACTATGAAAAAGTATCTGCTAATCTAGAGAATTTCTACTTGAACAAACAGTGAGCACATTTGGTTTGCATAATAAGCAAATTCTTTGTCTTACAAAATTTGGGAGGAGTTGCCATGCTTACCATGCAAACCAAATGTGCTCACTGTTTGTTCAAATAGAAAATATAGAGTTCTCTAGATTACACACACACACAAGTACAACAACAACCATCAAGTTTTATTCTATTAGGTGGGGTCGGCTATATGGATCCTTTTACGTCATTGAGCTCTATCTCCTACTATATCATCGTCTACACTTAAATAAATTTTACTTTTTTTATTGTTACTAACCAAGTCTTTTTTGTCTTCCTCTTCCTCGTTTGATATACATGTTTGTTATAGTTTTACATCGTTTAACCAAAGCATCTATTGGACATGCCCGTATCGTCTAACTGAAGCATTTATTGGACATGTCCGTATCCTTTTACAGTCGGACCCTACAACACGAACTCTTGCATATTTAGCACTACACCCCAAGTTCTGGAGATGTAGCAGTCCTTGCCGAGACGTTATAGTCGGACCCTATAACGCGCTCCTTCTCGGGAACAATCTAGCATTAGCACAATAATTTAATAGATCCATTCATTGAATATTTACCATAGTTTCAACACTGGCTGGCAACTTAACGCAGCCCTCCTTTATCCGGGCTTGAGACCGGTCATAACCGATCGTCATGGACAGAGTCTATATATATATAATCCAAAACCAGATCTTAAACAAGAATATTGTTTGATTTTTCAAAACCCTAATCATCTCCCCTTTTACACTTTTCCTTGGATCATTATTTATTGATGTCGTGTCTCAACCATTATAAGCACATAAATGAAAGCAAAAGGTAGCAAATTAACAGAAGAAATAATATCTGCTGTGAAATCTCATTTGCTTTTGGTTTCCATGATAAATATTGAAAAAAAATACTACTAGATGAGCAAACAAGAAAATCAAAACCTAAGAAGTTACCTGTAGAAGAGTGATTCAATTGTAATTGATGTTTTGCTTGTTGATCATCAACCAGATATGCCTGCATCAGAAAATTTTGTGCTTGAATATCTTGCATAATTGAACTTTTTCCTAATTATGAATGTTATAATGGGGAATGAAAATATTGGCTTTAAAAATTTGGGAGAGTTTATTTACAAAAGTAGATTAAATCTAACTTCATATCCTAACTCTTACACTTGCTCCATTGTCATTGTATTGACATCTTTTACATTGAATCATTGTTAAAATTCTTTTGAACACAATCAAGCTCATCAGAATTGACTCTTTGTAAAAGTTTGTAATCTGATAGCTAATGGATTGTTAAGCTTAGTGTAACCAACGAGCAACCTAGGTTAGTCCCTAATATTTTGATGAAAATGGAAGTGGTATTACTTGACTAGACCTAAAATTCAAATGGTAATTGTTTAACCAATGGCAGTTGTTGTATAAAGAAATAAAACACAATGGTGAACACTACTATTCAAACTACATTACCTTGTACATGGTACAAAGTAGCTTCAGCCTATTCACACTGTGGGGCTTCAGTCCATTTATTTATCATGAATTGTGGCTTCCACCAAGTGCATCAAGTGAAGCTTCAACCTATTTGCCTCTATTGGGGCTCCAGCTCATTATTGTAGTGCTTTAACTCAATATCAGATGATACACTTGTATGGTTGATAGTCTTGGGCCTCTTGATCATAAGATTCACTTGATTTAAGTAGATAAATACTGATAGACTTATCTGAGGAATTTAAGTACATACACATTTATTGTTGACCCACCATGCACACCTGCGCTCACTCCTATTGTTGCCTTTTTCACCACCATTTCCAGATTGGTTACCAATTTGGCCATGTTTTTGCATGCTATTTCTCATTTTAGGTTAACATATGTTATTAGGTTGTTTGCGGCTTTGCACTAAAATTTCTTTAGTTCATGTGCTCTATCTATAGTCTGTCATTTGATGTGACAATGTCAAATTATCCTATGTCAACCAAAATGCTTATATAGAACTTTAATAAGTGGAAATATAAAGGCAGAGAGAGAACTACTTGACTATAATTGATGGTCATTTTCATTAATGTAGCATGCATCGATGACATATCAATTACCGAAGACATAAGAGAATACAGAGAGAAAATTTTAGCATAGAATGAAATTTCATGGATAAACAGTTAAAGCACTTAAGAGGATTACAGATCAACACAAGATATATTAAAAATGCAATCAATATCCAATAAATCAGACTGGAATCAACACAAAGTTATACATACTAGTATATGACTTGCATGTATAAAAGTACATGCTAAAATTCAGGCAAAAACGTGCATAGATTTGAACATAAAACTTCATAGATAAATTGTATACCCTAACTGGCGCACAAATGAAGCCTGAGCAATATGAAATTGGACGTCACAAAACTGACAACCTATCCAAGGCAGAATATGGTAAAGCAAAAAAAGTTAGAGACCAAATAAGGTACCAGTTGATTGAATCTATGTTCTGTTTCAGAACCAATCGTTCCCTCAACCATAGGAGCTTCTCTATTGTTGTTTTGTAAATTATTACAATCCTGAGAATTCATCCAACAAACAGCATCAGATATGCAAAATTCTCAATTTATTACTGCAAAATACAGTAAACCTAGAAACAGGTACCTCTAAGTAGTAGCTCACATCAGGAGCACCGGGTAACTCAATTATCTCATTCTCATAATTCAGTTCAAATACCTTCTGTAGTAAATTCTCATCGAATTCTCTGCCATCAGCCAAGAAAACACAAGGTTAAATAGTTCCAGAACCTGAAATAGGTCTCCTATGGTTTGTGTAACAGATAAAAGAGAGAATTCATCATGTCCACTTACTTGAAAAAACCACCTCGAACATTACATGCAACATTTCTTGCAACACATAATACCGGAACAGCACTGGCCATCTGCAGAGCATTTTGGGGTAAATATGTGATGTTTTTCATGTTTAGGAAACATTGTGCATTAAGTTTAGCAAATAAGATAGGGAACATTCTGTTGTGAGATTAGCAAACAAGATAGATATATGCAAAGACCTCTGCTTGAGGAGCATAATATGGAGTATATGCAGGAACAACATGCACGTGAGGCTGGTCTTTGTCATCCCAAACCTGCAATCGGTCATCAATCACCATAGCCATTCGAGGATGGCACACATTATCCTGGAAAACATGTTGCAATGATTTCCTCAAACCTAGCAAGTATAAACAAATGGAAGATTTGTTTGAATAAGGACAAATAAGTTGAAAATAACACACTCAAATTGCATGTATATTGTGTTAAATGCAGGAGGATAGTGTAAAATCACAGAATTTACATGGGAAAATTAGCATTAGTATTTGAATATTGAGCCAAATTTCTATTGTGAACTGAGACTCTAAAATTTAGTAGACATTAAAATCTAAGAACTATTTTAGGCTTTGAATAACTAGATTAAAGAAAAAGTTTGCATGAAAGAAAATTCATGAAAAAACATCTTATAGTAAAAGAACTTTATATAGCTTGTTAAATGAAAATAGTAAAATATAGTATGAGTTTGACAAAGTAAAATGGCAAATATGTTCATGTATGTTATCATCGAAAAAGAGCAACCTAATGCACGAAGCTCCCTCCAATGTGAGGTCCCGGGTAAGGGTCTATCGTACGCAACCTTAGCCAATATTGAAAGAGGTTATTTCCACGACTCGAACCCGTGACCACCAAGTCATCACATAAGAATTAAGCATCAGTATCTCTAACTGTAAGGAAATTCTTGCCTGATTTTACGCATACTATGCGATCCATAAGTTGTTTCGCACTGATCAAATGAGAATCTGGATCAAGAAGCCTCCAAATCTCCAGAGCATAATCTCTTTCTGCCATTGTACAGACAAAAACTTCAAATCTTCGTCGCCCTTTAGCAGTTAGGTAGCTCCTTAGATCCTCCCAAGCAGGCCTTAGCCTTACAAAAACACTAGTATCATGGTTCTGTAGAAGCATTTCATCAGTTATGAATAACAAAATGGATGCATTCCTTCTAAATAATTGCAATGCTAGTCTACATTCTAAGAACGTGAAGAAAAAAATGTGTGTAGAAATCAAATTAGGTTTGTGAGTAATGAGCACACCATGTGAATAAAGAAAACAAAACCATCAAGCTAGAGGGAAATTACATCTTAAGTCCCCTTAATAGCATAGACAAATACTAAACAAATTTTGACTTGGCATTCATATTTCACAACTCAAAAGGTAAATAATTCTCCCTGATGTCTGACAATCAACATACTAGATCAGAGAGTACAAGAAGAATGTTAAACATCCACAATCAATGAAATTGTTTTAGGAAAAATTTATTGTAGTGAGAAAAGAAAAGAGCTTAGAAACATTGTAAGAATGGTTATTATCCACCCTTAATGAGGTTGGTATTCTAAGTGGTTAAGATCTGCAACTTCTAGGGAACAAGGTACGCTAATGTTGTATTATTGTTATGAAAACTTTGATAAATTATCATGAAACACTAAACAAGCTACTAGCGAAAGAACCTAAATAGTCTGATACAAGTAAACACATAGAAGTAAACCTCAGGATTGATTCGAGTCAAGACGATGTTCCTTTCTTGCATTCTGATGACAGGCCGAGTAATTCTCTCCTGAACACCAGGAATTGGTGGAACTTCCTCGTTCTGAGCAGTAATCGACCTCCCATTGTCAGTAACAGTATCCATCTCTATATACTGCTTCAAGAAATCCTTGTCCTCGACATATCGCTTCAATTCAGCTGACATTCCTGAAATCCTAATAGGATCTTTCTCACCATCTATCTTTCGAGAGAGGGCATCAATTCTGTCATCAAACGACCTCATGGTATTGGCAACTATGAGCGTCTCATCTAGATCAAAAACAATGGCAAGGCACCGCAAGTTGAGCATGCCCAAACAAGATGCATATAGCCCGGCCTGAACCGAACAGCACCAAAAGCAAGATACCTTCTCCACCTTGCTCGGCATTGCCACCAGATGCAGCTCTTCATTACCGGTGACCATGACGGCACTCTGCAAAAGCAGGCAATGGGAGTTAAATAACACGAATAAAACCCAAAACAAATGATAGGCTCGAGTCTGCATAAACAAAAACGACGAGTGAGGATGGCAAACACACACCCTGAATTCGTTAAAGCATGAGAGGTAGAGGCGACGAAGTGGGTGTTCAGCGACCGACTTGGCTTGGACCTTGCAGCGGACGGCGAAAGGGTTGATGCTTTGGAGGACGGAGAGGGGAGGGCAACGCTCGCTGGGAGGCGAGAGGTGATCTATGCGTATCTCGTTGACACTGAGGAAGGGCAAGGGTTGGACCTTGCCGCCGCTAGTGTTGGCCGTCGGAAAAGCTTCCGCGTCTCCAAGGAAAACATCTCCGTGGTACACCTTGCAGCTAATCCCCGCCCGACGACTTGTCATCGCGTCGACGACCAACGCACAACGAGCCGCAGGCAGACGGATATGGAATGGTACGAGAAAGCGTTCTCGATGAAGGCGACCGGCGATGCCCCGTAGGCGTGGGATGAAATGAGAGAGAGCGAGAGACTAGGGTTTGTTCGCGCCGGTGAACACCTAACGCCCGCCGACCCGAAGCAACCTGGTTTTCAAGTCTTCGATCGATCGATTTGGTTCGATGGCAAGCAAGTGTTGCTACCCTTGCAGTCTATTATATACTGGTGGTGCACATATGCGTGTACTATCTTACTATTTATAGTTTTTTACCAAATCACGCACCAACGTTTCTCTAATTACTAAATCGCGTACCCCAGTTTCATATATACCAAAAGGCGCATGTAACATGATTGAATTCCCTTTTTACCCCTCCCGCCA
>JBAMIE010140780.1:0-15720 GCA_037177295.1 Kaempferia parviflora | reverse complement strand
TGATATAGTAGGAGATATAGCTCAATGGCGTAAAAGGATCCATATAGCCGACCCCACCTAGTGGGATAAGGCTTGGTGGTTGTTGTTGTTGTGTACGAGTATCTGACACTGGTGTGGTTCCAAGTGTTCAATACAACTATTTCTAAAAATAATTTACTAAAAGTATCAGCATCAAGTTCAAGTGTCCAAAGTTCACAACAAGTCAAAGATATGGGTCTTGTATGATTTGAGCTTTTCTTCTCAATTCATTGATATTTTTGTGTGTTAGTTAATTGAGTCACTCCCATACAAATACTTTTGTGGTTATTATACATTTTGTCATGCTTCTCATTGTTGGTTCAGCATTTTTAGAGATGTAAAGATGCTAATGACTTATATGTTTGAGAAGATTGCATTGCTTTCTATTTTAGGATTCTTAGTAGATGACTGATGTATATCCAGTAGGATGGCCATAGTTTGATCATTTGTTTATTCAAATTTCGCTACATGGGCTATATATAGACAAATTAACATTATGTCTCTCAAGGCATCCATAACTCATCTTTGTTTCCATTTTTTTCCTTTGTTAACCACATATCATGCTTGTTGATTTGCTCCTTGCAAGATTTTTTTTTTTTGTTGAAATTACTTAATATTCTAAACATTTTTCTTTGAATAGATACATGATTTTGGGTTCTTCCGTTTTGACCCTGAAGCAATAAAGTTTTTAAAGTATGAGGAGATTCCTCTTACACCTGAAGCTGCTTGTGTTGGATTGGAAATACGTGTTGTTGGGAATGATAGTGGCGAGAAGGTAAGTTTTTTGTGATAGTATTGGTTTTCAAGGTTGTGTTTTATTTCACTGGAAATAGTTGATAAGAAAAGTCTCCATTTTTTTTTGTGTTTTCCAGGGAAAAAATACTTAGTCCACAGGCAATGATAAGTAGCTTAATAATAAACATTATTTATTAAACTGTCAGTCACCATTTTTTGTCAGCATTTTTGAATTAAGCGTTGCCTGAAAATTCTCTCTTCATCTTAGTTCAGTTTGGATGGCATAATAAATCATATCAAATTTATATTATATACTAATATTGTAATGAAATTATATATAAAATTATAAACTATAATAAAAATCAATATATGGCATGTATAATAGCTAAAAATATTAATTATATAGAAAAGGAAAAGGTACAAAAAGAGAAAACATACAAAAACAAAACAAAACAAAAGTGTTTAGCTTTTTAAAATTAAATTAATTAAATAGAAGCCCAAACTTATAGAACTATAAATACATCAAAAGATGTTTACTAATTGGATGAGTATAGATTGAGCCGCATGCTGCACATGCTTAATCTAAAAGTTGGAAAACAGAATATAATTTAGTTTAAAATATTCAAAATAATTGTATATGTTATGGGCTAATTGAGCCCATTTGAAAATATTAAGATGTAGTGGTCTACTTCTAAATTTTTTATATCTTTAATAGTATTAAGGGAAATTAGCTAGGGATTTTATGAGGAATAATCCCCTAATAGCATAACATGATATTAGTGTCACCTGTTCTTTCTTAATTGGCACTCTATTCTTCGCATGCATCTGTTTTTGTAGCTATCGTCTCCCTGGTGACAAAGCTCACTGTGTGTGTTGTCCTTCGATGCAACCTCTCTCTCCTTTGCTTGTTGGTATCTATATTTCATAGCACAACTACATACTAAACATGATGCTCAAGGAGGTTGGCATAGTAGGAAACCTGTAAATAATCTTACAAACTAGTGTCAAATTAGTAATAGGACAAGGGGAGCTATTAATTGATTCCAGGAAATATAAAAGGTTGGTAGGAAAATTAAACTATCTCTGAGTCAATAGACTTGACATCTCATTTGTTGGTACAATGATCAACCAATTTGTGAAAAATTGATTCTATGTTAGCTAAAAGGTGAAAGATGCTCTAGGGAAAGTGGCTGATTTGGTGATTGTAGCCATCTTCAGTGCAAATTGGGCAGGTTCCCTTAGAGATATATGATCTACATTTATGCTATTGTGTTCTCTTAGAAGGTAATTTTTTCTTTTTCTTTTTTTGAAAAAGCAAGAAGCAAACTATGGTTGGAAGATTAAGTGCAAAGGCATCATGTTAGGTCACGACCATAACATGTGAGTTCATTTAGGTTAAGCATTTGATGATTGAGTTAAGATACAACCTTGAGAAATGAAAAGTCAATGAAACTTTATTATGACAATCAAGCTGTAATGCATATAACCTCGAATATCTTGTCATCCATGAGTGGATAAGGACAAAACATATAGACATTAATTCTCACTTCATTAGAGAGATTCTTTTGTTAGTTCTAACGACCAATTACTGGTTTCTTGACCAAATCATTAATAAAACTTAGAGTTGAATATATTTATAATAAGCTGATTTTCTACAATACATTCAAACTAGCTTGAGGGCACGAGGGGGAGTGTTGTGGGCAAATGGAGCTCATGTTTATATATGTAGAAGGAGGGCTCTATTTGTTATTTTTCATATCTTGAATAATATCATATATAGGTAGAGGAGGTCTACCTAGGGATTCTACTAGGAAAAATTCCTCCTAATATTGTAACAATATTAATATATTAGATATTGAAATTACCAAATGTATAAATAAAATGTTCAAATAAGATTGATTTGGATGGTCTCAAGGTCTGTTTGTTGCACCATTCTTTGTGTCTCCATCAAAATACCCTGAAACTGTATTATGCCTCACTTTCTATGCATGACTAAATGCAGACACATAAATTACTTCTATGAACTAAATAAATTTTAAATATTTTTCTTAAGGTTTTACAGTAAATTTTCTGTCTAATACATGTCTAGTGGTGTGGAGAACATGTTTTTTAAGTATTATATTTAAATATTTAATTCAATGTCACGAGGACATGCTCAATTCCTCTTTGCCATGGCATGTTGCTATGTTTTTTGACATTGCCTCTCTTTATGTCTTCAACATGCATGCAATTTGTGGCAACAATTCCAATTGATGTAATAGTTGGTGATATTGAGGATGTTTTTATCATATGCAGAACTTTTATGTTGTATATTGAAGAATGTATGTTCTGTGAATGTGCTTCTGATAATGTTCATTTGTTATTTCTCATCTTTGTATCTTGTGATGTCACTGATATAAGTCTGAATCACACATGTATTGGAAGGTATTTGCAACCATGAGTTACAAACATGTAAATTTTCACACATGCTTGCATAATCTGACTTAATAGATGAGCATTGTCCAAGAACAAAGAAGAATGCAACTTAAAGTTTTAAACAATTAACTGAATGTATTATATAAACCAACTCAATTTGTCTAAATATCCAGTTTAAGGTCTCTTATGCTATGGCTTAATAAAATCACAGGTCTCCATTTTGGCAGGAACTCTTGCTCGTCTGGATAGGGACGCTCCTCATTATAAAAAGTTTGTTGTGTCTTTTTGATTCATTTCTAAAAGTCCTATTACAATTTATGGATTACTCGCAACTTAGAAAATACAATTTTGTTCTTTTGAAGAAATGAGCATACTATTTGAAAATTTTCTCAACATCTATTCCAAGTGCATTAAAACCATATCTATATTTTCCTCTCTCTCTCTCTCTCTCTCTCTCTCTCTCTCTGCCTTTGCCTCTTATGACATGATGTTTTCTTACCTCTCCTCTCTCCTTTCTTTATCTGCAATACCAATTTTCCTTCCCTGACTGACTGCCATGATTTTCTTTTGACTATATTATCAGTTAAGAAGACAGTTTGTTGTAAACACATCCGATCATAGTCTCTTCCGCCTAAGGTTGATTTGATTTTTTTCTTGTTCTCCTTTCATTTTGAATCATGAAGCTAATGCACATCTGGTAGAATAGTTGCGCATGATCAATCCAGTGATCATCCTGAAGGCTGACCAATATGATCTATTATTCTATTCCCATGCCTAATTTCAACAGTTATCTTCCTTGTAGTTCTAGACTATTCTGTTCCACTATACTGTTGATTTCCTTTTTTGATCAATACCTTCAATCCTTGAGCCTTTGAGTTAGTTACACATCAATTTAATAGCTTTATTTTATAAATGAGTTACACATCCATGGCATAAGTGATACGCCACTTGAAATAATTATTTTTGGTTCTTAAACTATGAACCGTGAAAGCAAACATCCATGTTACTCACCAATGTTTGCCATAGCTTATATAGTTATAAATGTTGAAATTCTATGCCACATTCCTTTTGGGCGCCTCATTACTAGGACATACTTGTAGGCAACTCTCGGTGTTCTAGCTTCTAATTTTCTTATCTTTGTTCCTTTAGTTTAGGGTCTGTCTCCTTGAAGAGATAAGTCGAAGGAAAGATCCTCTTGATCTCTTGTTTCCTTTCTCAAAAAAAGAGGGTAGATGAAAATTTGAAAAGATAAATTTAAGCATTTACCATTCATAATTCATAAGCTTCATATCTGACGGAAAGCTACTTAACATTTGTTGATGATAATAAGTAGTTCATCCTCTTAATTTACATTCGTTCAAGGAGATTATTTGGCATCCTTCCCCTCCATCTTTCCTTCTCTTCCCTCCCACCTTTCCATGTTTTATATATCCGTCCTTTCAATTTGCCATATCTCCCAGAGAAACAATGTCTTAATTTTATTTTATTTTTTGCATTCTCAATACAGGGATGGATATAACGACTTCAACACATTCTACATGCAGGTATGACCTTATTGAATATGAGAACAGCTAATGTAGAATTCTAATATTAAGTTTTCATTCTTTTCTTCATAATTCCGTCTTGTGACTATTCATTTTGATTTATGATGATTAATTGGTAATAATCCATTGTACCTATTGATCTCAAGTTTTCTAGTTTATAGGAGATGGAATTCTAAGTCTAAAAGTTTTATAGACTACCTTATTATCAGTTAGTTTGCTGTCAATATATGGTTGCTCAACTTCTAGATTTTTATATATATATATTTAAGAGGTTCTATGTGCATTGATTCACTACAACCGCATGAACATTAATTATTGAACCTAGTTAGAATTTGATAGGTTTATTCATTTCTTTCAGAAAAATGTTTCACTGTAGTAGCATTGAATTGCCTGAGAAAGAAGTTTACTTGTTCTACTCAGCTGTTGAATTCATTATTTTATTCATCTTGCAAGTCACAGTCATGTGATTCAAAACAAATTTGGGATTATCTTTATTTCCTTATTATTTAGCCCATGTAATTCAAATTTTCATATAGAGAATTTGACATTTTAGTTCTTTCCTTCATTATGTAGGCTGCCTCTGGAACAAAAGGTGGCTCAAGTGGTTCACCAGTAATTGATTGTCAAGGAAGAGCTGTTGCCTTAAATGCTGGAAGCAAATCATCCAGTGCCTCTGCCTTTTTTCTTCCTCTTGAAAGAGTCGGTTCTTTTTTCCACTATGTTGATTGATTCTAGATACTGCCATGATATCCTCCATTCTCTGACACACTTGAATTTTACACACAAATATTGCTAAACTTGTAGGGTTATGAATATATGGATATTTAGTTTCATGTAGGATAACCATATATTTTGAACTGGGACTAGTAATGCATCTTGTGAATCTTTGGTTCTTGTGGTCTATTCAACTTGCCTTTTGTGTGTTATAGTAATGTCATCTTTATTTTGTATGTTACAAGCAATATTTTCAAACTTTCATGTGGATTCTTCTCGTACTGAGATTCTTCATCTATCCCACCATACTTGTGTAGGATCACATGGGTGCCACCCTTATGGTGGACACCCAACATCCCAGTTGTTAGCATGTAAATTTTTTAAGAAATAGCTGTGTTGAATGCTTGGATCCACATCCTTTTCCAATACTCGTACCCAAGTCCGACTAACATACGCCATATGACTGTGTCATTTCATAAAGCACAAATGGTTGGACCATGTATGAGGCCCTTAATTTTAAGTTTTATGAAATTTATTTAAATAATTTGTAATATAAATAATGTTAATAAATTTCATAATAAAATCTAAGTTTTTGTAAATGAATACTGAATAATGTTTTTATCTGCTTGAATGGTAGAATTCCAGTTTAGTCTCACTTTGGAAGTTTTGGGTTGATAAAATATGTTCATAAGGCCTAGATGAGTCTATTATCATTAACATTGCTTAACACATTTTGAGTTAATAGTTCAAGCCTATGAAGTTGGAACAATTATCTCAGTTTAGTCAGACCATCTCATATGGTATCATAGCAACCTTATGCTCTGTTTACTCAGAAGCGTGGATCACGAAGAGAAAAGAATCTGTGGTGGAAATATTTCATTAGGGAAAGAGAATGGAAAGCCAAAGGAAATCAAGTAAACTGAAGAAGGGGAAGGAAAGGGGCGACGCCGCAACTCGCTGTTCTATTAAATGGTCTACTGATAAACGAAGTCCAAAAGTCTTTACCGCTAAGCCACAAGATAAGCGAGCTCCAACAGCCATAATATAAGCCTGAAAAAGATAACCTAAAATGACCAATTCGAGAACAAACCTCAGGAAAGAAGCAATCTTTACCATAAGATAGGCATGCCACACAATCAGAGCTTAAGAACAATCAACTGCATCAAAGCAAACAGGATGATTGCATACGCAATGACAAGAAAAGGAACAAGCTGGGAGGGTTAGGTAAATCGATCGCTCTCGAGGGGTCCAAGAACTAGGAGCAAAAGCAGGAGAAAGAAAGATCCACACCAAGAAGAGCTGCGGTGCTTATGGATCAGAGGGGATGCGACGCGATCGGTGTACGCTTGCCTTAATCGATCCCGCTGCCTTTCCTCACCTGACATGCAGCCTCCATAGTCAAGCGAGAATTCCTCCCTCCAACAAAACAACACGACCAAGTCGGCACAGCCGGCGAGGTCGCTTGCAGCCAGCGAGGTCGCGCGCAACCTGTGAACTCGCAGCGAGCAAGGCCATGACCGTTTTGCGATCCCCTCATCGAGATTTTGTGGTGGCGAGACAAGAGAAGACGCGGATGGAAAGTTGGTTCCGTCCGATTTGGGCAGATAAGAAAAGGAGTTAAATTTGATCAGCGGATGAAGTTAAAACCTGTCTGTCAGTACTTTTTCCCATGAGTAAACAAAAGAAAGTGGGTCGACATGAAATTCATCCGTTATATGATCCGCACACTGATGTAAACAAGGCATTAGTCTTACGTTTAGTGTGTGTTGATCTAAGTAGAAAGGGTTGATGATGGAGCCACTATTAAGCCTTATAAGATGTTGGTGCTTCACCTTTAGGCCTTATAAGCTGGTGGCTGAGTATTTGGACCTTGATGAGGACATCTAGCTATAAGCAAAGGAGATTGTGACACCTCAGTCCCATTGGAGGTTATTGGGTAATATAAGTGAGTTTATAAGACCAAGATTAGTCTATTAATTTTAGCTTAGGCTTAGACATTTTTGGTCAACAGTTCTTTATCAAGTTAATAGACTAGTTTCTCAGTTTACTCAGTTCGTTACATGCAACTATGAATAAGTGTACTCAGTTATCTCTATCAAATATCTAATTTGATAGAGATAGTTTGACTGCATCATGACAACATTTGATATATCCAAATCAGTGAAGCCATTATGGCAATGACAGTCAGTGGGACTCCCTTTTTTTCTGAAAAAACAACCGTTGTTAGTTACATGAATGTTCTTTCATGTTTACTCTAACAATTTGTCCATGCCATTATCTGTATTTCCATTTGTAAATGTTATGAATAAGTTTTTTCCCTAGGAAATTAACGTTCAACTTGATGCGATTGTAGTTTTATTCAGTTTGAATTGCTTGTAGGTTGTAAGGGCAGTAACATTAATTCAAAAAAGTTGGAGTTCATTTGGAAGCAAGCCAAATTCTATTGCAATCCCTCGTGGTACACTTCAGGTTTGTTTTCCCTGGATATTTGCTATGCCCTTTTTCTATGCTTACCATGAGGTTGATGATTTTAGTTTGAGGGCATTGAAATTTTCTCATGGTAAATAATTTGATGATGAAATCACACTATTCTTCAGTAGAATATAATCTCTTATGTGGAGTAGACATATCACCACATTCTTCATCTTCAGGAAATGTATGAGATTTTTTCTTATCGTCTACTATATTAACATGATGTTCTCCATTAATGTTTGATCACATTTTTGAGCTGCTATAATTTGTGTGAATTTCTACATGAAAACTACATGTGAAGTTGACTAAAGTGAGGATTGATATTTCATACAAAGTTTTATGTTGGCTTTCTTTTACAGTTTACTTCAATTAGACCTACATCTGATCTAGTATGCATTTTAAGTTTACATCAAAGTTGATGCCTTTGACTTTTTTTTTTTTCATGTTAAATGTCCAAATGAAAGTTAAATTGTTGTGGGATCATTACCTTAACTTGGTGCACTACTAACAGCAGGATTTGAGCAAATTTACTTCTGTAACTACATGTGTTTTTTACATCCATCCTAAAATGTCATATTTCATGCCAGAAATATTGTACTGTAGA
Source organism: Kaempferia parviflora (assembly GCA_037177295.1). Lineage (NCBI taxonomy): Eukaryota > Viridiplantae > Streptophyta > Magnoliopsida > Zingiberales > Zingiberaceae > Kaempferia > Kaempferia parviflora. The sequence goes on along the minus strand of JBAMIE010140780.1, from coordinate 7,218 downwards.
ATAAACGTGGCATGACTGATTCTTAAGAGTAAAAAATGGTGGATAATTTTTAGAATTCCAAAATATTCCATTCAATAACATAATACGTTATAGGAAATATTTAAAACCACATTAGTTTTGCTCCAAATAAAAATAATAGACATATCTATTATGGAATTTTTTTTTCTGTATTTGTTCTTCTATATGCTCAAATTTCTAATTATCGTGAGTTTTCAATTGCATATGCAAAGATATTGGTCCATAGGTTGCTGCATAAAATGTATAATTAACCTTTCACATTGAGCACCATCATAAACATGTGATCAATCATAGAGTTAGTTTGCTGGGACTGTGTTATACCACATGCCTGCATTTGATTAACTTTCCTGGTATTATTGTTTGCAAGGCTGATTTAGAATCAATTTAATTGTAATTAGTCAACTCAAATAGTTGCTATTGTCTCTTGTCTTTCCATGAAGGATTTTCTTTGATTTTTGAGTTATCATAGGTAACTTTTGTTCACAAGGGATTTGATGAAACGAGACGGCTTGGACTTCAAAATGAGACTGAGAAGGTATGTAGGTTATTATTGGAATGCATACGACTTACAGAATCATATGTACTGAATGAAAAGTTAGTTATCTGAATATCTGAATCTGAGTTTCCTCAACTGTGTCTATTAAAACTTTGGTATTTCATTTGACCTTCTTTTCTAATGATTAGATGGTGAGGCTTGTTTCTCATTCTGGAGAGACAGGAATGTTAGTGGTTGAATCTGTGGTTAGTTTCTCTTAGTCCTGTTGAAGTTGTGTTATTTTTGTTCAATGATAATTATATGTTTTTTTTTTTTTTTTGGCTTTGAAACTATTGCAGGTTCCTGGTTGTTCTGCTCATAAGCATCTTGAACCTGGTGATGTGCTTGTTTGTGTTAATGGGGAGGTAAGTTGGATTGACTTTGAGCCTTCAATATTTAGACATCAATTTTGTTAATTCCGTCATACACGACTTATAATTATTTCTTGTTATTCATATGATACCCTCGCATAATGGTTGTTCTAACATCTAAACCATTGTGTCTCTTGGACTATCTACTTCTAGTCTTTTGTTACTTCAGCCAATTGGTACTGTGTTACTTTTTGAGTCTTGTTACTGTAGAAATTGAAATGGAACTAGTCCAACCCAAAATACCTAGACATTTAAGTGCAAGGCCCTTTTCAGTCAAGTATGCCCAAGATGGTCTGTAGCCTTGTGTTTCTGAGCACACATAGGATTAGTTACCATACCATAAGTGAGGATAACTAGATACCAACTGTAGAGAGAGCACAAGATCTCATTGGGAGAGGATAAAGGACAAGGAATTTATTCAGGATAAAATTTGCTTGGTTGCCACTGAAAGAACCTTTGGATATAGAGGTTGTAACTCTTTCTCAATTTCTATAAACTTGATCCTAGTCTTAGAATTTTGTTCTTGGATCACTTACTAAAAATATACCTACTGTAAAACAAGTTCATTCTAATTGTTGACAATTACTTGATTGTATCTTTATGATTTACAATTAAGTGCAGGTGATTACTCAATTTCTTACATTGGAAACTTTACTTGATGACAACGTGAATGGTGACATAGATTTGCAGATCGAAAGAGGTGGAGCACCCTTAACCATGAAATTGAAGGTAAAGTTATTTTAAAAAAAATGTCCACCATACTGATACAGTCCAGTAGGTTGCAGTTTCAATCCCTAATCTGATAATGCATTGTGATCTTTATATTCTCTTTCTTGAATTTTTATTTTCAATCAATCCATATGATAATCTGTTGCTATCATGTTAAATTCTACCTTGATCAATCTGAGATCACTTATAATTCCAATATTTATCACATTTTTATGCTTTGACAAGTACCAACTAAGATTCTAATGCTTCAGGTTCAAGATTTGCATTCCATAACACCAAATTACTTTCTTGAAGTGAGTGGTGCTGTTATCCATCCTCTCTCGTATCAGCAGGTGTTGCTCCCTTCAATTTCTCTTTTATTTGTAATCAATATCAAGTGGTACTTGGTTGGAGGTGTGCATAAAATATGATATAAACTCAATCTTTAACAGGCTCGAAATTTTCGTTTCAAATGCGGACTTGTCTATGTTGCAGATACAGGGTAAGCCTTTCTCTCAAGAAATTAACTCAAATTTTTACATAAAATTTCTTTCTTTGTTAATTATTATCATACATTTAGCACACATTGATTCATTACCTGCAATTGTTTTTTTCCCTATTGTGGAATAATGCATCTTAATATTGCGCACATTTTCATTTTAATGTTGGTGAAATTTACTTCATTGTATGACTAGGTCTAGCATCACTTTCTTGGATAATGAAGTCATAGGAATATCAATCACACAACCTCAAAGAAAGTAGTATTCTGAATGCAGTATGCTTATATTGCATTTGATTTTTTCTCTGTTTGACAATGAATCAATATTTTTAATATCATCAGCAAATTTCTCTGTCATAATTTTATACATTAGCATTTCAGATTTGGATGTATGTTGGATTGCTGTTATATAGGTAAGGAATTGAAAATCCATTTTGGCTTTCCAGTGTATTTAATGTTTATTCATAGTAACTGTTTTTGCCATCATTTATCTTTTTATATCTTGAAAAAGAAAGACATATTGCAACTAGTGTAGTTTTTGCTGCTTCCAATGCTTTTATAAAACTATGGTACGAACTAAGTGTTTGAACTGACATGATTTCAGAGTGAGAGTAAGGTTCACGATCAGTTTATAGTTCGACTCAGGCTTGTTTTTCTTGTTGTTGATGTCAAGGATTACAGTATTGTTCTGATTTGGGGCATTGGTCCATGGCTAGAACCATACTACTTCGATATTGTGTTGATATGCTGGCACAATGTTGGAGGCATCAATTAGCAGGAATACATTTGGAAGAAAAAAAGAATTAAGAAATAAGAAATCCTCAAAGAATTTGAGAAGTAGTGGAGGAAAAGGAAGTAACTATTTACCTGGGAGGAGTTAGAGGAAAACCATCGCATGAGATGGAGCCAAAGTAATAAGACTGTCATGAAAGAAGACTCAGAACGGCACAACTCTCATGAATGGTTCATGGTGCTCCTGTTGTGCTCAGTGCATGGCGGAAGAAGATGCTAAGTTTGCCGAGGGGATGCAACACCTTCCTTCTCACCAAAACTTTGCAGAAGAACATGAAGACACGGGAACCCTAGAGGAAATATGGAAAGATGACGTAGTGCTCAGTGAAGCCTCATGGAAAAAGATAGTGCTTGCTAAAGCCTCATGTGAGAAACCATAGATGTATTTGTATCTATTGATGGGTTTCATGCATCAGTTGACTTGTGCAACAATATGTTTCGGCTTGTGTCAACATGGTTCAATAGATTAAACCTTGGCTGGAATATATCAAATCTATTGTCAACAATATTAACATACTTTAATTGACGAATCATGTTTCTATGGAAAAAAAAATTGTGTGATCAACGGTTGGTTGAAAATGAGATGTAAATCAAAAGCTTCAACAATCAACACAATTGGTCTAGGGCCAAGTGGGACTTCTCAACTAGCTCATTTTTTCTGTATATGTTGATTTCTGTATTGTAATATTAATGATTTCCTCAGATTTAAGTGGTTCATACATTTTCAAGTTTCATGCGATGGTCATGAATTCATTATAGTAGCATTGGTTCCTCATGTGACTCAATATTGTGTAACTTATTTTTTCTCTAAATTGCTATATGGTATCATAGAAGTAGTACTCTGAATGCTCTTTACTTGCAGATTTGATTGTATTCTGTTTCTTGTATTCCTTAGAAACTGAATTTCTGATGCATCATGCTTTATAAATATTTGGTAATAAAAAGTCCAAGTAGTTAAACTACATACCGCAGGTATTTCCTCTCTCAAGCTGGTGTCCCACGCCATGCAATTATCAAGAAGCTTGCTGGGGAAGAGACACCAAAAATAGATGATTTCATATCAGTTCTATCAAAATTATGCAGGGGTGCACGGCTGCCTTTAGAATATGTGAGCCATGTGGATCGCTACAGGAACAAGGTGTTGTTTGTCTTCTCGTCCACTTTGCCATATGGTTTTTTCTCTTCTTTGGATTTTCATGTGTGCTATATGAGTATAGGTCATTGCCATTAACACTTGGATTACCTCAAGCCAAAACTCTTCTAGTTTTAAATATATAGTCACAGTTCTCTCAAGCAACAATCCTTTTAATTAGTTTTATTTATGTATTTATTTTTACTTACAACATCAAAAATTTACCAATGATAATGGAGACTAGTGTTATGTTTCCTTTGCATTCCATGTTTCACAGGATAACATGTTTTTTGTCCTTCAGCTATTGTTTTCCATAAACCCAACATTATTGTTAATCTTTTTTTATTGTTTTCTGTAAACCCAACATTACTGTTAATCTTTCTTTGTTTTACTCAGCTGTTCAATCTTTTTATACTGGCTTTGCCAAATTTTGCCTGCAGTCAGTTTTGATTACAATTGATCGTCATGAATGGTATGCCCCTCCACAACTATATGTCTGCGACGATAGCATAGGGCTATGGGTGGCTAGACCAGCTATACCAGCTGACTCTACCTTGTTTTCTTCAACTATTGACTGGGGTAGAATAAGCACAGCCCCTATTGAAACGCCAGTTATTGGCGAGAGACAATTGGAAGCTGATCATCAGAACAACAATGAGAACTGGGAGGATAGGTGTAACAGAATGCAGACTGATGATGAGAACATTGCTGATGATTCAATTTCTAGGGATGGTTCCTTTGGTGACAAAAAGAGGCAACAAATAGAGGAAGATTCAATAGTAGAAGGAAGAGTATGCTCCAATGGAGCTTTGGATGACTTTAAAGATCAGAACTTGGAGCATCAACCCAACTCGGAAAATACTGAGGTTTTGCATCATCAGGTAGCAGTTCGAACAAATGCATCAATTGCAGAACAAGTGATAGAGCCCACTCTCGTAATGTTTGAGGTAGGGAAAAGCTTTCTATTTTCAGTGGTTTTATGAAAATTACAGTAGTATGGCTATCTGATTGAGCATTTACTTTTGAAAAATTCTTATGCAGCAGCTATTGGTTCTTAGTTGTGCTTATTTATCTATTCTATTGCTCCCTTTTAATGGTGATGCTAATATTGTTGGTTTATTCTATAAAGGCATCATGCTTCTAATGTTATGGATGCTTAGAGCAGCATTTGCTAGCCTTTCATGGAAAAATATAATTTGATAATAGAAGACTGATATATGCTGCTTAAAATATATAACTTAAGGACTGTACAGTTTGTCTTTATTTCACACTATTTTCAATGGAAAATCCAAAAGTCATTGAGTTTGCTTTTAGTTTCCTTGCAGTTTCTCATGAGTTGGATAACTATAGTGGTTATGTTATGGGCTTGAATAACTATAGTGGTTATGCATTTTTGCTAGAAGTATATATTAATTGGCTAATAACACCAGGGAACATGTGAAGACAGGCAGCTGTTTTCTAAATATTCAGTTACAAAACAGGTAGTATACCGGTGTGTTGGGGCTAGAAATGAGTGCAAATATTTTAATAGAAAATAGTGAGCAAATGGTGCAGCTGAAATTACTGATGTGATAAGTTACTTTTTGCTGCTGTTTCAACTGGATATCAACACTTTAAATTGGTGCAGCTTTACTAGTCAATATGAACCTAGGTGAAAACAAGTCTTAAATATTAAATTTAGATGTATCTTGATATACTTAAGTTGTTGCAGATAAGCTTATAAAACTGTGTTATTATTGAGATATTCTGTCTAGCTTTATTAGTATTATGGTTTGAAATTTTAGCTTTTTGCATCAGATAATTTTAGAAAAGTATTTGCCTTTGATTTCTCTACTTTTGTGAATGCTTCCAATTTATAAAAAAAAAATGAAAAGTAGCAATTTATGGTGATATAACCCTCTTATCTCATTTTTTTTTTACTCCAAGAGGCTTCCAAGCTATTTTATTTAATTCATTTGAGTTACTTTTGTTAGATTTAACATTATCACTCTTCCATTAAAATATTGATTATTCTTTTAAATGTCTCTTCTCTTAATCTGTGAATCCATTGTTACCATGATTTGAAATTGCTATTAGTTACATGTAAGCTGCATTATAGTTATTAGTTTGTATTCATACAATATACTTATTCTTGCAAATTTGTTCAATTATGTCAACAACTGCAGGTTCATGTACCACCATCTTGTATGATTGATGGTGTCCATTCTCAACATTTTTTGGGGACAGGAGTTATTGTACATCATTCAGAAACCATGGGGTTAGCTGCTGTTGACAAGAACACAGTTGCTGTATCTGTCTCTGATGTAATGCTGTCATTTGCTGCATATCCTATGGAAATTCCCGGAGAGGTAAGGGTTCATTGATTATTTGAAATGTAGGTCAGTTTGCTGATGCTGCAATTGCACTTACAGAATTTCCTTAGGTTGTTTTCTTGCACCCTGTTCACAATTATGCTCTTGTTGCTTATGATCCCTCTGCTCTGGGGATTGGTGCTTCCAGTGTTCGTGCAGCTGAACTTCTTCCTGGTTAGTTTATTTTCAGATGTATCTTTTTCTTGTAAAAATATTATGTAAGATTCTCTTGCACAACTTATGTTTATTATTGGCATAAAATCAGATTAAATTGTTATGTGACATTCTATTTCTCGTTCTTGATGAGAATATTATGGGAGTTGACTGTCTCTTTATTGTATGAATAAATCAGGGTAATTTATAGTCTTGGTTGCATTGCTATAAAGTAAGTCTGGAACATGCATAAAGAGAGTAATAACGATTAAAATCATTTCTCTCACTTTCCCCATTCTCTGTGATGGAGTACTCTTGTGCCAGCGGCTAGTTTATTGTAAGTGTATTGATAAAAGGGTGTAAAAACCAGGGAAGTGATGCCTGCTCATTAAAGGTTGGCAGGATTTGGATGAATGAAGAAAATATACAAATTTAGACTAAATAACACAGAAATCATTCATAATCAACAAATTAAAACTTAGATTCAACCAATTTTATTTAATAGTTTGAGTTTAGAGCTAGCCAAGGATTGAAATGTCATTCCGTGCTGGGCGGCACGAACGGTTTTTACCGTTCCGCCGGCGAAGCGAATCCGGTACGTCCCGTGCGCCTATCTTGAGTGGCATCCGAATGCTTCGCAGGAGGAGTCGCCGAACGCT
>JBAMIE010140678.1:0-15722 GCA_037177295.1 Kaempferia parviflora | reverse complement strand
ATTTGGAAAATAGACCATAGGAACCCTCATTCGTCATCAAAGTCAGTAGTAAATACCATGATTAGGATAAAAATTAGTATTTTATGTGTATAAAAAATAAAATGGATAGACAAGAAGGCAAAGATGATAGATAATTTAAGTTTTAAGTTATGGTATACAAGAGAGAAGAGGCAAAGATGATAAAGAATTCAAGTTTTAAGTTATGATACACAGAAAGGAGTAAAATAAGAAATAAAGTGTGTATTGATCCCGTCTAAAACTCGTTGTTATAGATAGTTTATTAAAGGATGAAGTTGTAAGAGTAGTTAAGATAGAATTATAGTCCTTAAGATAATAGTGATGAAAGAAACTATAAATATAATTAGTGAACATAATTAGGTCAATCAAATTAACTTATGATTCTTTGAAAAATACTAAGTCGTGTAAGTTCATGATTACAAGTTTTAATAGAAGGACATTAAAGATATCATCCGAGATCATTTTTAACGTCGCATGTTATTCTATCCCAGGTAATGATTAAGATAAAATTCAAATAAATATTGTTATCAAGACAAAACCGATTAGATAATTGAAATTGCATGTGTATTTTCATAATGAACCATTCTCAAATTAACCACAGTAATCTTATGGCTGCATACAATATATCTTCTTTATGTTTTATGTCTTGTGAAGTTGAATTCACGCAAACTATTACATTCAGCTAACAAAAACATATTTAAGAGTATATTATATTTTCCCTTGTCGACAGGTACATGAAAGTGCACCTGTTGCACAGATATATATATAAATACCAACCACATGATCAGCGAAGATGCATGCATGCTGATCTGATCATATCCTTAAGGAGCATCCAGAAAACGTAGATACAATAATTCTCATCAGGTTTGCATACACTTTAACTATAATCAGGGTTTAGGGATCCCACGTCTCGAAGCTGCCATTAACGAAGTCGTAGTGTGCGCCGATCAACTTCAAGCTCTTCTTCTCCACGCCCTCCGTCACGAAGGGGTAGGTCTTCAGGTTGGCCAGGGACACGTTCACTGCCTCCTGCAACAAGTCGGTTCAATGCCGGCCGGGGCCGGGATCGAGGTCTAGTCAGTTTCGGGCTAGCTAGCTACTTGTTGAATTAATTAATTAATTAATTAATTAATTAATATATCGTACTCTACCTTCTCGCACTTGGTGCACTGCTCGTCGAACGACAGGTGAGAGTGCTCCGCCTTCACCTTCTTCATCGCCGGCAAGCAGATCTTCACCCAGTCCTCAATGAAGGCCCTAAAAGTCCAAGACGATCGATCGATCGATCGATCAGATGGGCATGCAACGAATAATTAACATGAAGTACGTACGCACATACGTGCTGGTGGAGCCGTCTTCCTTCACGGACATGAGCCCTTTGATTCCTCCGCACCGGCTGTGCCCGATCACCATTATGTTTTGCACCTGCACTTAACATCGATATATCGATCATGCATATTAATTAATTATTAATTAATTAATTAATTAATTAATTAACAGAGTGTAGACCTTGAGATGGATGACGGCATACTCAATGGCGGCCCCAACTCCGGCGTACTTCACCTGCAACAGAGCGACCAAAATAATAAGCACCGGTGGCGGCGGCGGCGCGGCCGGAGGAGAAAATTAATTAAGAATTAATTAAGGTTGTTACTTACTGGGTCGTAGGGAGGGACCATGTTGGCGATGTTGCGGATGGTGAAGGCTTCGCCGGGCTGGAAGTTGAGCACGACCGACGGGCACACGCGCGAGTCGGCGCACGCGAAAACCATGAACTGCACGGTGTCGCGTTAAGATCGTTAGATCGGAGATTCACGTACGAATTTAAATTGACCGGAGTTGATAATTATTTAAGATCGATCGATCGATCGGCAAACCTTGGGGCTCTGCCCTTCCTTGAGCTCGCCAAACAGAGCAGCATTCTTGCTGTAGTAACAGCAGCAGCAGATCATGAATAAGTGCTGCACTATGCAAAAGAGAGAGATAGAGAGATTACGATGAACTGGGACTTACTCGTAGATCTCGTTCTTGAAGTGCTCGAATCCGGATTTTACGCGCTCGATGGCCTCCATCTCCTGCGAGTTTGGAGTCAGTTGAGGAACAGGGGAATGGATTTTTTTTTTTTTTTTTAAAAAAAAGATCAAAAAGTTCTTCCCGATCTGTAATATATACGTTTAATTACCACAAGATTGCTTGCGGTTTCTATCATTTTAGAAAATTACTCCAATTGTTAATTTTTTTTTATTATTATTTATCCTCTGTTTTTTTTTGTCATTATTCAATCTCAAATTATTTATCCTCTGTTTTTTTTGAACAGTCGAAGTAGCTAGCTAGCTGATCCGGCTCTAAAAGCACTGATTCATTACCAGCGTCGTGGCGGCGGCGGAGGGGGCGGCGAACACCGGAGCGTTCCTGATGAGACGAGGAAACGAAGGCAAAGAAGAAGAAGAAGCTGCCTTTTTGGCGCTGGGGTTGCTGTTAAGGTTGCAGAGGACGACCGAAGAGGAGGAGGAAGAAGTGATCTTGTTGTTAGTGGCGGAGACGAGGAGGAATTGGCTGTGAAGCGCGGCGGTGATCGACATTGTGCAGCAGTCGGAGCGACGGGCGGGGCATTATATACAGCGTCGACGGCGACGCGGCGACAAATAATTATATCACATTAAGGATTGTGGAGAATGAGGATGGTGAGGTGAGATGTGGCTGGGCGGCGTCGTTGGCCGCTCCGCCACTTGCTGGCGATGAGGTTTCCCGATAGCTTCGGCCCTTGTAACCAACCATGTCCTTTGTGGCGCCTGCTGCTTCATATCCAAAATCTAAATCTTTATGGTGCATACATTTTTCCATTACTAAATTATTATTATAATATATATATCTAGAACCAGTTTGAGCTTAATTTTTTTTTACTTCTTAAATTTTAGAACCAAGCATTATATATAATTTATCTATGTTGAGTTAATTGCTAGCTGATAACCTTTTTTTAGATAGATAATGTCATAATTAATAGTAAGCACAATTAACGAAGCTTTGCACACCATGTTACCTTACCATCCTTAGCTTATCTATCTTATCTCTATATATCTCTTTTATATAAAAATGACCCGGAACTACGGTGCTATAGTAAGTGGTGGGACGAGCTCTCCAAGCAACGATGAAATTGGAGATTGAAAAGCGATAACAAAGAAAGGTGTAGTTGCTGAATGGACGATCGATCCCGACTAATCATTCATTTGAGCGGGCGACTGTGGATTTTTCCTTGAGATGGCATTTGAAGAAGTTACTGAGAAAATTTTGCTCAGTACTCATGCAGATTAAAAGGAAGTTGTGAACAATCTATGGAATATTTGGATGAGTTTGAAGAGTAGAGATTGTATATGTATATATATAGGGTTGAGGGCCCAATAGTGTGCTCATCTTTGCGACATGGTTAGGACATTATTAGTAATGAAGCGTGCACCCTCTTGTGATAAAAAGGTGAATCGCTCGGGCACTATCTTGTCTCCATGCATCCTTGTTGTCTTGTTAACATTAAGCCAACATTACATATTATAGAAGAGATTATTACTATGTATTTATTTTTAAAAATTTATGAGAGCAAAAGATTTGGATTTTAAGAGATCTATTTTTTTTTATTGTTTATGAAAAAAAAATGTAAAAAATAAAATAAAATAAAATAAAGTTCTACTTACTTGAGAAGGGAAAAGTAAAAGAAAATTTTAAAATAAATATAGTGTTCTCATCCAAATATCACATGAAAATTTGAAAATACAAATTATTTAAAAAGAATACAAATTGCAGCTAAAAATATGAATCACTTGACTATCAAATTTAGTCATATCAGTTGCCCAGGTTAAATAATCTACGCAATTGAATCAAGTTAACAGAGTCAATCAAATTGACTTGGCCATTCAAAAGAGTTCACCATATTGACCCTGTTTGGGAATTTGCGAGTATGATAAAAAGGGAAAAGTTATGAAGCATACACTCCTACCCTTTGAAGGAAAAGGAAGGCCAGAAGCCTACCCCATTTATTGGTAGAACAAGCAGTAAACAATCCTTTAAAACTTGGTGTTCTTTAATTTAGATATATAACCATGAAGAGTCGTATTTACTTGGGAGCAAGACTAGTAGGGCAAATGGAGAATGCAATGCGCCTTGCTGCAAATGCCAACATAAACCGCTCGTCCTCTGTCAACGATCTTTCAATTACCTTCACGGTTGTCCGATCCTGCAAATTTTATCATCAACGACATGAAGAAGTAGCTGAGGAAGTATTCTGGTTTCTGTTTTGATTAGCTTTAACAACAGATGAATGGAGCTACAAAAGTGCTTAACCCCTTGCAAGAAGGAACTGAATCTATGCAACATATAAAATAATATGCATTAAAGTGATCATAAAGAAAAGAATCAGATGATAACTAAGAGCATTCAGACGGTTAAAGCCCAAGAAAAATCCCGGATGAAGACTACCTTGATCTGTAGCTGTGATGGAGAAGGTCTGATCCTAGCTACGTTGCCAACCCTGATGACATTGTTAACATTCCCACTTTCATCTGATTCGACAGGCAATGCTGTTGAGTGTCTCCATTGTCCATTAACAATGAACTTATAACAATATCTGAGAAAACACAACTTTTCAAGCAATTGAACATTTCAAGTTTAAAAAAAAAAACAAATATATATGGGTATCGTAGTCATAAAATATTAGCTTTCTGAAACTCAAAAGTTTTCATTATTTTATTTTTATTTTTTAAAAATAATTTTATCAAATTAATTGGATAGATATGGTTTAGATTTTATTCTAATAATGGATGAATATTATCTAATTATCTATCCAGTTTAAAATGGACAAGCAACAATTTATCTCTACAAGGATGTCACCATTGTATCTTGGGGTATTAGTTCTACAATATCCTGCATGAAAGATCAGAATCTTGCCTTAGCACAATTTTCTTAGCTCTGGTTTTTATCTTCTTCATCTTTTTATTTACATAAATTTTCCATATTTAATTTGATGAAATTATTGTCTATATATATATATATATATGTTGTCGAGGTCTAGCATAAAAGAACATGAAACAAAATACTATCTTTCAAAGGTTGTGTGCCTATAAGAGCACTCGTCGTTAGACAAAATACTCAATAATAAAGAACATGAGACATACTTTCCATGTCGAAGTCTATGTTCAACTTCAAATTTTGATCCACCCTTGTAAACAGCCTTAATAGTTTCTTTCCAATTGTTAGTGAAGTCCCCAACCAAGAGCACCTCATCACCCTGCAATCAATTTATGGTTGAGTTGGGGTAATTAAGCAGAGTTATAGTTCATTTCACATAATAATTAAGAAAAACACAGGTGCATATGAAGGAAATGTCTGCCGCTCATGTTGAGAAGCGGCCTACCTCACCACACCCATTGCTCCATACAAAATTGACAGCATGTGTGGGAGGTCCTCCTTGATTTCCATGTTCTACCATTGCAATAAGATCCCAAGTGGCCCAAACAATTGCTGCTCTGGAATCAAACGTAACATGTACAAGGCTTTAGAATCACAACAGACAGAAATACTTAAGATACATAAGCAACTGGAGCACATGATGCTGAATTGCTGCCAAATTCTTATTCATAATCTTTAGTTTGAATCCTTTTAAACGACAACTGAAAAAAGAGAATTCATTGGAATGGTAGTTTTCCAAATATTTACCTATCAGGTCTACATGGGTGCAATCCGGTGACAAAGTTATGTGCAGCATGGAGAGCGGTATCTTGAATCCAGTGTAAATAGGCAATCACACAGGCAGGTGATCTGTCAAATCCTGTCGTACATGTAACAAATATTCGGAAGTTTTTCCTCAGAAGTCTTAGTAAAAGACCTACGCAGAATGGAAGTTTCCTTCTCAGGTCTAGAGAGTCCACTTCTCTGCACAATGTCACACAAAATACAGCAAAGATTTAGGGGAACAAAATAAAAGGTTAAAAACCTCTATAAATTTTTTGCAAACCTTCCTAAATGCACAGATTAGTCTAACAAAGCATCATGCTGTAACAGATTGCCAAGAGTAACAAAAGATGTTACAATGTTTAAGTAAAATATGTAAGTTGTAACTCTTTAGATCATCACTTGTTCATGTTTATACATATCACATGCATTCAGAGATAAAAACTCCTAGTGGGAGGAGACAAAATCACATGAAAGTTTAAAGTTGATAAGCATGTTAACTTAACACGTACCTTATAGGATAGTTAACCATTAATATGTTGTTTTGACGACAGAACTCATTGATGGATGCTGAATTGATTCCCCAATTAGCACGCTCAACGTCACCTTGGAAATTTAGAACAGCAGTGATGCCCTGAGGAGGCATCCAAATATTAGTATTTATTGTAAATAAAAAAAATCCACCTAAAGTGCCTAGGTAGCGGAGCAGCAAAACCCAAGCACTGGCAATAGCCTTGGCCACCGGGGGCTTCTCTTATTAGTAATGTTGCTCAAATGCACATGCAAACACCCCCAAATTGTTTGAATAGAAACTATTTCAAATGAAAGAAACCCACATAACAAAGCATTATGATGAACAAAATATTCCATGCAGAGCATATGTCAGCAAAAACAAGATCCTCGATAAACAAGACAACCTACGGTTTTTGGCAATTCAAATAGAAAGATGAATCATGGTAGAAGAATAATCAAAGATAAACTGCAGATATTTAAAAAAAAAATGACAAGTTATACATATCATCTCAAAAGAACTAAACAAAAGAGCCAGACAGTGCAGGTCAAACATTCCAAAAAGATAGAATTAGATTTCCAGTCATCATGCTTATGCACCTCTACGGGTGGTCCTACACAGAGCCCTTTTATCTCATCCCTGTGTATCTGAATATAACCCTCGGAAGATCCGTATAGGAAAACAGTGTTTGCGTTAGTATCCATGAAATCAAGATGTTCTTGAAGACACTTCCCTCTACCCAAATACACTTTTCCTGAATTTCTAACACTAATATGCAAAACCAAACTGAATACGATAAACTGATATCCTCATAATTTGTTTTAAAAAAGAGTATTCACAAGGCAAAGCCCATGTGGATTACACCCCATTTATGTTTATTTTTTATTAATTGAATGCAAAAGCTTAGTTTATCTGAATGAACCAGATTGGAACCCTATTATTGAGAGCCAGAACCTAGCTTCATGGATTTGGAAACGTTGTTACAAAAAATACACTGCTGTGTACCTAATTCCATTTTTCATATATATCAATTTGATTGTTATTTTTAAAATATAAAAAATCAAATAGACTATCCTGGTGAGGATCCTAATTTGTTTCTGTCATTGGGTGATCTCCTAAACAATAAAACATCAGATCGACAGGGAAATATTTAATTCACAGCATTTAATCACTTTATCAATGAAGAAATCTATATAATTATCAACTAACTAGGATAGTAAACTCATTACGCTTGGATGGACTTGCAACAAAATTATACATTAGCACATGTGACACAAACACAAGATGACATTAGTTCTTTAAATTGAATTTAACATCAACTTGTACTAAGGATAAAAATTAAATGTCAACTTGGACCTGACAAAATAAAGTATAATTCCAAACATGGTGTGATAAACATCTTGTAATATAAATTGTTAAGCTGACTAGCATCCTAGAAGATTCACCTAGACTAAAAAAGGCAGTCAGATGCATGAAGTTCCTGTCAATGCGTCCTGGGATGGGTCTATTGTACGCAACCTTTGCATTACAAGAAGTTGTTTCCACAACTCGAACCTGTGACCATTAGGTTACACAACAACAATTTTACCGTTGCACCAAGGCTCCCCTTATGAATGATATTGCATGAAATGGTACACTCATGCAAACAATAAGATGATGTTCGTGGCCTAATGTAAACCACATATTCAGTGAGCAACACTATTAAGAGTTGCTAAATGACTAAAGGAAATGATACGCTTATGCAAACAACATGGTTTGCATTCTCGTAGCGTGTCGGGCGAAAGGATCGAAATCTATCATTCTAGTAAATCACCGAAACTCAATACCACTTGGTATCAAGGTTCAAAATCTCAAGTTGTACTGTAGTTTCAGTTTTTTACTAGAAAGATATGGTTCTAGTATCGTGTTGATGCTCCAATGTATGATACTAGTAACAAATTAGGTTGAAGGAAGAAGGAGATGAAGCAAAAGAAGGAGACATTGTTTGTAATGAGTGATATCCAATTTTGATAATTTATCAAAATGATATGTTTCACACAGTATGGTACACGATTTAAAACCATGCTCTCCTTATGCTTCATCTCCTCCTCAACTTCAATTCATCACCAGCACCATGCATTGACACAATACCGGAACAATATCTTCCGGTCAAAGATAGAAACTTTGGCATGACTTGAGATTTTGAACATTGGCAACAATAAATGATGTTGTTGGCCTGATGCAAACAACATATTCTGTGAGCAACACGATTAAGAAAAAAAACATTGATCCACCCTAGCCTCCCAAATGACTACAGGAAATGATACGCTTATGCAAACAAAAAGATGATGTTGCTAGCCTAATTCAAGCAACATATTCTGCGAGTTATGAACAAGAAAACACTTAGAGAGTGTTTGGTTTGAGCCATTTTCCTTTTCAATTTCTAGAAAATTGTATTTTTCCATTTCTTGGAAAATAACTTTTAGATATTTTCTAGTTTACCAGAAAATGCTACCTCTATTTTTTTTAAAAAAAAAATAGAGGTGGAAAATACAAACCAAACACCGTTTTCAAGAAAATCGCATTTTCACATAAAATGAAAACAGAATATGCACAGACCAAACGCTCCCTTCGCTCCCTTAGTTTTCTAAATGTCAAGTAACACTTCATAGTTAAAATTCATCAGCAGTTCTTCAGATGCCCTACTTCACCAATGTAAATTGATATACCACCTAAACATATTCAGAGAAACTAATGATTGAGAGACTTCACTTGATCATGACAGACTTGGTTTGTCTGGCAAGCCAAGAACAATGCTATATTACTTAGTATCACCCAGACGAGAATTGACCAGCTACCACCAAGCAAGGCTTGGAAATGTTTGTTTGTTTAAAACAAGTATTAGGTGATAAAAAAGTAATCAGTGATAGTTTATTATTGGTGGGTTTGTATATATTACTGAGAAGTTTGCATCAAGTATGTATGTAAATATTTATTATGTTCATTTCAATACCCTTAATGAAGGGGAGCCTTGGCACAACGGCAAAGTTATTGCAGTGTGAGGTCACAGGTTCCCGCATTGGCGGGAGCTTCGTGCACCTGGTTGCCTTTTTTTTTATTTCAATATCCCTAATGTTTCAAGTTAATGAGCATTGGCAGTTATGATTATGATCATGTTGTGTGGAATTAACTTCTGAAAGATTATTGTTTTGTTCAATTTTTCATTCTAATAAAACAAATTTTGTAAAGGCATAGAATTTCCAAGTTATGGTGGCAACATACAGACAATTAGCACTAAATGAATGACAAGCAAAAAAACAAATCAAAGAAATATTACTTACACTTTTTGCCAGTGCCTTCACATCCTTTTCTGTTTGTATGCATGAACCAACGTATATACTATCTGTAATCTGGATAAAGGTAGAACCGATCACATATTCAGCAATGAATATCAGAAACAAGGACCTTGATGTTTGAGATGCCAAATTGTTTGGAATTTTAAATTTTATCATTATACAAACAGAATGCACTTTTTTTTTGCGGTATCTCAAATTCTAAGCATAACTGTAAGCATATCAAGTTCCATAAATCTTACAGATTACCCTAACTATTTGGGGCTGGCTACATGGTATTTACTGTCCATAAGCTCTATACATATGATATTATGATCAAATAGTTGTTATTGACTTTCTAGAAGACCAAAAGAATGTATTTTTCACTTATGAATTTTTCAAAGATCAATTTTGCATGATGACCTAGGTTTTAGATATTTAGCAAGTCAAGGAACAAATTGCCTATAGAAAGATCAATTTTGCATTATTTCTGTTTCAACATTTATCAAGAAATTTCAAAGTAATCCAGAATTTTATACAATTTCATAACAGGACAATTTGTTTATCTCTAAAGACAAGCAAATTTATAAATTTGTGTCGTGGTGAATGTGAATGATTTCTCAGACACAAAGCTAAGAATGAAACATGGTTATCTTTGTTAGCTAATGGTTTAAATGTTCAATTTTGGATTCACGGTGAATAATGGGTATGCTTCCTGTTGGAAGAAGAATGGAGTTTGACAATTGCATCTAGCATCTTCTTATATTTGAGAACGTATGTAGTACTGTTGATTTAAAAAAGTACTTAAAAGTGAACCATGCATTGTTTCTGTTTCTATATGAATCAACAAACTTTGGTTTTATAACTTTAAGCCACCAATAATTGAGCACCAGTAAAATTCAAGGAATGGTATTAAGCATCTATATAAATGAGGAACAAGTAACAAAGAGACCACCTAATAGTGCAAGAAATGGTATTGAACATTTTTTATTACCCTGCTAAACTGCATGCCAAGTGAATGGTTATAATACAACTCGCCTTTTGCTCGATCAAGTGCTTTGATATATTCCTCGAGCGGAAAACTACCGTAAGACCATTCTCCCTGCTCTTCCTCAGAAAGAGTACTTATAAGTTCATGGGCATGTTTAGCTAAAGGGTGGCTATTGCTCTGCAATCGGGAATTAACAGATCCCTGACTGCATAAAAGCATCCATCCTTCTGATTGTAGAAACTTTGCTGAGAATATGGCAAAGCCAGATTTCCCATTTGCCTCAGAACCTGAATACAGATCTTTTGCCAAGACGTTTTTATTCCAAGTAGCAAATGCTACTTGGCCTTTGTTAAACAAGGCATGGTAAACATCACTTGGGTGAAGATGTTGAATTGGGTAAGGAGAAAATGGTCTTTCAAGTACAAGACTAAAAGATCCTTTTTTGGTCTTGAGCATCATCCTGGAAGAAAAAAGACAATCAACAGAAAGATGTCATCATTAAAAGATTGAAACGTTAGCCTGTTTTGTAACTCGATGTATGATAAACGTTCTTCAAACTCTGAACATTCATATGGATTTTAAAGATAAATTAAAGAGCCATTTTGCTTGTCATCCACAGACAATTTGTTTTGAAGCTCTCATATTACATATGAGATTAAAACATAGAGTAAAAAGAGGATGATGATGCCCATTCTTCAACTTTCCACATCAGAAGACATTTTTTATTTCAGTTAGAATGCCAAGTTAGTAAAATCAGTAGTATAGGCAGCATGAGTTATGACTCTGAGATAATAGGATGACTATGAAAATTCTAACTTACAAATGAAATAAAAACACAAATCCTTATTCCATTAAATTTGTTTACCTACATCTCGTTGAAGTGAAATTTTAGGTACTAGTGTCACAACCCACCAATTTTCAAGCCCAAGAAAGCTTCTTGATTCAATCTTTAGCCCACCCTCTTAGCCCATGATCTTGATCCATGAACCACTATTCTAAATATTTCAATAGGATCTTCTCAGCATCAAGTGTTTTATACAAGATTTCTAGACACATAATGTACACCATCGAATCAATATTATCCTAGCTGTCTATTCATAAGGAAGATGCTTATAAATGTCTCCTTTATCTTCATTTGTGATCATCCTCAGAACTAAAAAACCTCCTCACTAATCTCTTAAGCCCTCTCAATCTCTTTTAGCTTTCCTTGTGCAAATCACTAGCAAGTTAGACTTATCTACTTTGCGGTGATAAGTTATCTAAGTGTTGAATGAACGAGTGGGGCTAAAAACAAGCCTATGATACTAGGTTGTGATTCTCAAAAAATATTGTCCACCTATGAACTAATTTTATTTTGATCCAATTAAAAGGCATCTTTGCAAGGATATCAATAATTAAACGTGCTTTTCATATCAAAAGAAAAATTATCCACAATTCGAAATTTCTCTAGTGACTAAAACAATATGAAGAAAATCAGGTGATTATCTATTTTATCCCTGTTATTCAAGTTTCAACATAACATAAATCCATCTCTTGATAAAATATATTCATCTATTTGTGAAAACATGCAAGTGAACCAAGTCTTTAAGTGTACATGAAGTTAAACATAAAAAAGCACGTATATAAAAAGTATATCCAGTTGAATTGATATATTTTTTATACCGAACCCAAAGGTGTTTCATTCTTTGAAGACAACAAGATATACAGTGTTATGGTTTAAATCCCAAAACATTATGTATGCTTTGATACTCGTAGAACTATATCTGACAATTTGGTTTCATTTGATGCTAAACCACAAGAAGGAGCTCAACAATAATGAAGCGCAAACAGATGGTAGGATATCATACTCTGCATCCTTGAAGTCCTTTATTTCAGTGAATCCACCACCTTGCGCGCCATTTGCCTTCTTCAATGAGTCACCAACCATTACTATTCGTGATTTTTCTGCATTACCCTTCAAAGGGAAAACATAAATATAGGAAACATAGAGCTTTTAGCCTACGGAAAAAAGAAGCAACTACTTTAAACAAAAATGAACGAGAAAAAAAAGCAGTCTCAAGAATTCAGGATTTAAAGCTAACTATTCAAATCAAATAAAAAAAGGTAAACAACTCCGTAAAGAGAGGAAAACAAGAAAAGCAAGTCAATTTTACAAAGGCAACGAATGAAAGTAATTCATCGTATCACATCACTGGCTACACGTAGCTTTTAGAAAATGATTTTTAAAAATAATCTGAGATTCCGAAGGATATCATCGCCTTCAAACTATTTCAGTTCCCAAGATCCCACCACGGATAAACAAGAAAGAACGCGATTTCCGATGCCTCAACAAGCACAGGAGCAAATCCAAGACAAAGATCGGAATAATACCCCTTTTATGAGCGACTGGACGAAGATCCTTCCATCCGGGGAGAGCGCGAAACGGATGCCCAACGGCCTATCCAGAGTGACCATGTACTCGTTAAGATTCATCTTATACGGAGTCTCATTAGACATTGCCGAGATCCTAACGAGATTTTTCCTCGCGATCGCCTTCCTCGCGTGGGGAGAGGACTTGGGGAGTCGGACGAGCAAGCCACCACCTCGAATCGAGGACGATCGATCGCTCCTGCTCCCGCCGAGGGAAGAGGAGCATAAGGAGGAATGAGGGAGCTGGCAGAGGAGCGCCATGGGCAGGCGAGGGCCGAGGAGGCGGAGACGGCGGAGGAGGGAGCCGAGGAGGGGAAGGGAGTGGTGGTAGTGGTGGAGACCATTGCCTCGGCGGTCACTGATCCATATGCCACGTGGAATCAAAGGGAAGGGTGGCGGGCCCCCCTCAACGCCTTCGAGATAGGGCCAACCCACGTGCTTAACGCTTTGCCGTCCATGCGTAAAAATATTTTTTTTCTCTTTTTTATTTGATATTTATCATGAATAAAATAAACCGAAATAGAAAAATGAAGGAAAAAATAAAATTAAATGAGCAGACTTCCAATTTGAATGATAATATTATTAAAATAGATTTAATTTTATTGAATTATTAATTTTTTTTAAAAAAAAATTAATAGCTTACACACTATCTAAAGTTTTCCTTAATATTAACGATTTTTTTTAAATGAAAAGGGAATTTTATTTTTAATTAAAGAGAGAGAATCATGTCACTTTATATTTTTCTTTGTCAAATTTATCCTTCTAAATTAGAAATAACTTCACGTTTATTTAACAAAAAAAATGTAACCAACGTCCAAATATCCAATTAACACAGAAGATTTAAGTTAAAATTGCTACTGATAAGGGGGCAACAGCAGAGGTATGGCTAGAAAAATCAATAATTTCATTATGGTAGTTAGAAATCAAGAAAATTATACTCGGATATTATCGGCACGGGTGTTGAGCGTTATCTAAACTAAAACAACCACAACTATCATGAATTAAAGTAATAAATCATTATGCATTTACATGTACAATACAACTGTTATTGTAGAAAGGCAGAAAATTTAGGAGAGTTTAGTTTAAATTTAGTAATTAGAATGGTAATGAGATTGATTAAGGAGTCAATGATAATGAGAATCATGATTATATTAGTAGTGTTTGGTTAAAATCCAAAAATAGAAATTATTAATATTTGGTTCAATTTAACTTTAGTAATGAGAATTTCATTAAAATTTTAAATTACCTTAAATAATAGAATCATTACAAAATAGAGAGAAAGTGAGATAAGAGAGATAGAAAGAGAAAGATAGAAACTATGACAAGAGAGGTAGAGAGAAAAAGTAGGATTAAAAATAAAGCAAGAGAAAGAGAGAAATTATGACAAGAGAGGTAGAGAGAAAAAGTGAGATATAAAGTGTAGAGAGAGAAAGTGACATAAGATAACTAGAGAGAGAAATATTATAAGAGATGTAGAGAGAGAAAATGGTAAATATGTATAGAGATAAAATGAGATTATTAAGGGGAGAGACTATTATAAGATATGTAGAGAGAGAAAGTGAGGTAAGAGAAGTAGAGAGAGAAAGCTAGATTAGAAATGTAGAGAGAGATAGAGAGAAAGTGAGCTAAGAAAGATAGAGAGAGAAAGGGAGATAAGAAAGATAGAGAGAGAAAGTTAGATGAATAAGTAAAGGGAGAAAGTGACATAAGATAGGTAGAGTAAGAAACATGATATGAGATGTAGAGAGAAAATGATAAATATGTAGAGAGATAAAATGAGATGATTAAAGAGAGAGTATGTTATATAAGATATGTAGACTTGTAGAGAGAGAAAGTGAGATAATAGATGTTGAGAGAGAAAATAAGATAAAAATAGAAATTATGACAAGAGAGAGGAAGAATGTGAGATAAGAGAGGTAGAGAGAGAAAATAAGATGAATTTATAGAGAGAGAAATACGATAAGAGATGTAGAGGGAGAAAATATAATAAGAGAAGTAGAGAGAGAATGAAAAAGGAGAAAGTAAAATAAAAAAATAATAAAAAATATATTTTGGATATATGAAAATAAAAGAATGATTGAGGAGTTTGATTGATGAGGGGGAGTACGGAATGAAAATGGGGGAATGAATCCTTTATTTTCAATCCAATTGACATAAACCAAACAGTGTGGAATGATATCCACTTATTCTCATTCCCTACCTTTTATTATCCCCAACCAAACGTCCCCTTAATTATTTACTCTGAAATAAATGGACTGTAATAATATATATATATATATATATATATATATATATATTGAGAATGTGGTAACGACCACAAGGAGAACGTGGCGGATGTTGGATAATGCCCGATGTGGTACGTACCGAAGCACACACTACATGCATACAAGGATACAACACAGTAAGATATGATAAAAAAAAAATAATAAATTTCCTAAAATAACTTTTACTCTAGGTATACCCAACCGATGATGTAAAGTGGAAAGGACATCAACTAGCAAATTCAATGGAGTTTACTTCTAGTCTTATCCATGTCGAGTTGTCGTTGAGAGGACTTCACGAAGTCACGAGTCATTCGTTTCTAATCGGTAATAGCTAAGCGTGAAGACGAAGCAATAGAACTCTCAATCTTCCTTGTTCCTTGTGTCTGATGGCTCGAAACAACCAAGGTGACACAAGGGGAGGTCCGGCCAAAAGATTGGACGTCACTAGAGAACCGATGCCCAAAGGCGACGATGGTAAGGGCGGCAACACTAGGGGCCGA
>JBAMIE010140264.1:0-15735 GCA_037177295.1 Kaempferia parviflora | reverse complement strand
CTAATTTACGCGTATTTATGAATTATATTACACATGCAATGCGTGTGCATGCATTGCACTATTACATGAGTTTAGTGCACCCTTACCAAGTTTAATTTATGGGCTTGGAGCACTAATTTACGCGTCGCCCATGCATTGCAGTACTATTACATGGGCTTAGAGCACCCTTACAAATATAACTATTATAATATAATTTCAAACTATATGGTTAAAAAATTACATGTATTTATGTGTAATATAATACACACGTAACGCGTGTGCGCGATCGCTAGTATATATATATATATATATATATTACGAACCTTTTACTGCGGAACTCTGTGGTACTGCCTCTGTGGTCGTATTCGCGTCAATGTTTTCCACTTTTCTCGTCCCGTCACTTTTTTCTTTTATTTTTCCAAAATCAATTTCCTCTCCATCTCCTCTGCCTTCATTGCGATTAGGCTGGTCGCCGCCTCCCTCGCCGAGCCCTAGCCCTCCCTCACGGCCACAAAGCTAGGGATTCATTGTGCTCTCCCTCACAGTGACAAACCCTAACTGTGATGTCGACCCTCGCACGCCTCCCTCACTTATCGCGACGAAGCTAGTGATTCCCCACGCCCTCCCTCGCAGCGATGAGCCCTCCCCGCGACATCGACCCTCACCGTACAATCGTGACTAGGGATTCACCACGTCCTCCCTCGCTGCGCCGCTCTCGCCCTTGTCGCTGCCCAAGTTTGATGCTGTCGATCCAGCTACTGCTACATTGAAAGGCATAAAAGCACTTACAAAGCTTTGTGCTGAAGATATTGTATGCCCACGCTGCCTTGTTTTCCCCGCGCTGCCCCGTTTCCCGGCGGCCTCCCTCGCCGCACTGCCCCCTCTTGCCGCGACGAAGCTAGGGTTTCTCTGCGCCTCCCTCACTTGCCGCGACGAAGCTCCCTTACTGCAAAAACATTTCCTTCTTGAAAAATATGTTTGATCCAAGCCTGGAACCATGGAAGCTAAAGTTGTATTTGAATCATAGTCACAAATGGTATAATTAAAAAAAAATTTTGGTGGAGTTTGGTAAATGTTCTTAGGAGATACTTATCTTTTAATCACAATGTTTTATAACAGAACTCATTGCGAACTAAGCTAAATAAATTGGTTGTTGTGTATTTTAATTTTTTTCTTTTTTGGAATATATAGATCAATCCGATATCAAACAGTGTTACTGTATTGTTCTAGCTCTTGAGAGGGGATGACGCCACAAGGGAGATAGTCCCGAAGGCAACAAAGGAGAATGGAGAGGAAAAATTGATTTTACAAAAAAATAAAAGAAAAAAAAAGTAACGGGATGAGAAAAGCAGAAAAAAATGACTTGGATACATATCCACGATCGAGGGTTGTCCGTAGTGTTCCGGTTGTAGCATATATATATATATATATATTAGGTAAATAATAAAAATATATATATTTTTAATTTATCATAATTTTATAAAATAGAGATTATTCTATATATTTTTTTCATTAATTAGAGTCTATTTACTTCAATATTCATATGTCAGGGATGCTTTTATTTTTAATGTGTTTGCATGAAATATAGTGAAAAGGTGAGTTAGTCATTTTATATTTTTTAATTAAAAATATTATCTGAAAATAATGTGAGAGACTAAATTAAAGAAAATTAAAAGTTTAAAAATATTTTACAATTGAGTTGAAACATTAGATTAAAATAAACTTTATCTAATAAAATTTTTTAAGGAATATAAATAGGAAAAATTGAAAATAATAAAGATATAATAAAAAATCCCAACCCAAACAAAATATTTTAAATCCCTACAAATATAGTTTTTTTTTTAAATAAAAAATATTAAATCTGGTAAATCTTTGATTATCTCGATTACTGGGAGTAAATTGGAAAAAACTAGACGAGGTAAAAAAAAAAAAAAAAATCGAGCTTCCGCTTCGCTTTAAAAAACCGTCAATGGTCCGCGAACCCTAATCCCCGATCAAGTGCAACCCATATTACCCGGACGGCACTTCCTGCCGTTGCTTGATTCATGGACGAAGACCATCTGGCCTCCGATTCGCTACTGAAGGACAAGGCGGACAGCCTACACGCGCTGATTTCCGGCCCCCTCGCTGCCGCTGCAGCCAAAGCCTCAGCCCGATCCCGGAATATTCCTGCCGGTAAGGATTTTCATTTCTTCTTCAACTTCGATGAGTTCAAAGCTCCTGTCAAAAAGATTAAGGAGAAATCCGAGTCTTCCTTGAGTATCATCGCTGCTTCGGATAATCTCTGGGGGACCAAGAAGCCGCCAGAGCTGCCCAACGATCTCGACGAGGCATGCGACTGGCTTGTTGGCCTCAACGACGAATTACTCGATCGTCTTGCAATCTATATGGATGAGTTTAAGAGCTTGAGAGAGGTGGAAGAGGCAGGTGGGAAGCCTACGCCCATGGAGCTGGAAGAGGGCGGGTTTCAGTTAGTTTACGGGAAGAAGAAGAAAAAGATCGGGGGTGCACTCAATACGGAGAAAGATGAGACCTTCTCTGCATCTGGCTCTTCGACAGTGGTTAATGTAGCAATGAAGGACAAGAGGACAACAGCAGGGCGTTCGAAGGTTCCATTTCACATTCGGACCATTCCCCGACCGCAACATGAATATAAAATAATAGTGAATAACAAGAACCAACCATTTGATCATGTATGGCTGGAGACGAGCTCGGATGGAAGTCGGTTCATTCATCCGCTGGTCAGTTTCTAAATTTTTTTGTATGCTCCGTGTTCATTTCCCCCCGTCATGCTTTATGGCTAACATTTACTCATCAACTGGTACCTTCTTCACTTTGTTTTACTTTTTAGCTATGGTACTTTTTGGAAGTGTAATTATCTAGATTGGCATCAGAAAACTGTTTCTGTCTATCAAAATAAGTCGACTATCCTCTTTGCCCCAAAAATAAAGTTGCACATGGGAAGATATCCAATCAGCTAAGCGTTCCACGCGCTGCAGTATGTAATGATACATGGAATGAAACTTCTTGTGGTAATACTTTTGATGCTAAAGTCAATCTTTCATGAGGTCTTAATGGAATGTACGATATTAAAGGGAAAATGGTGAAAAGGCCTCTACACAGTATACTTGCTTCTTTGTTGGGGAGCTCCCTTAGCTATCTTGTTGATGACAAGCAAGTAGGTTTTGTTGGAGGTGTTCACATGCCCCAAGGATCATCAATCTATTGTGACATATCAATAAGCTTTGCGCACATGCACTGCACCAAAAGTGTGAGTCACGAGCGCAAAGTTGCTTCAAAATCAGTTAGAATGGTTTCCACATAAAATTTTCAAGTTACAAGTTATAGGTCAATGTGGATCTCCTGTCTTTGGCTACCTTGTCAACCCCAAAAAAAGGTTATCTTAAGTAGTCACTTGCTTAGTTGGGCATAATATGAAGTATCACATTCTGCATAGTCCTCACCAGTTTGCAGATTTTTTGATGGTGGGTACCTCTTCAAGTCTGTAACAGAGTAGGTAAATAAATTATACCATAGCATTGACCTTCTAACAGGGTTGGCATATCTTTTAATGTGCTTCTTATGCATCACCTTTTGGTTCCTCATTGTCTCTACAACTTGTCATGGAACTAAAGAAATGTATTTAATGAATTATAGGCCTAGCCCATACTAGATTGCTCCTCTTAGGGATAAATTAAGCTTAGGATGTCTTTTTGCATCTTATTTATGGTTGGCAAATGGTTTTGGGACATTTGGATTAAGTATAGATATTGTTGACAAATATGAAACAAGTTTGGATTTAAAGGCTTGAGTATCATCTACAGAATAAACTTAATTGATTTTCTACAGATAGTTCGTATAACCCCAACCTCTTACTTTCCTTTGTTGTATGCTAGAGTCAAGTTGAGTTTTTTTGGAGTTGAAGTCTCTTTGTTTGACAGGAAAAATGGGGATGGGGAAGAGGAAGTGAGGAGAGAAGGGACAAAAGTTGAGTACTTTGGGCGGGTAAGGGGAAGTGAGGAGGTCAAGAGAGAGGACAAAGTTGAGTACTTTGGTTGGGTAAGGGGAGGAGGGTGAGGTAAAGGGATAGGATGAATATACAATGATGAATTTACCCTTGTCTCACTTCCTCTGCATATGCTGTCGAGTTTCACCATTGCCTGCCTTCACTCTCATCTGTGCTCCCTGTGCCTTTGCACCACCATTGCACCATCCCTACACCACCTTTGAGTACCCATATAACATTATGGGGTAATCACAATTAGAAAAATGGATACATATGACTTGTATGAGACAATATAAGTTGTGCATTAGACAAATACGGAATTGATAATGCAAATCGCATCAATACCTCATGCTCATATGATTCCTAGGTCATTCAAGCATCCAAGTATGCCATTCAATTCCTTTCTACCTTTCTGCTTGGTAAGTTAGTCTGGCTCATTCTTTCTCGATTTTTTTATTATTGTTTTCTTGAGTTCTAATCTCCACAAGGAAGCTTCTCATTCTTCATTTTACTTTCTAGGTTTCACCGTTAATGGCACTTATACCACCTATATCCTTTCCTCAATATATTGGATCTTCAGGATGTTGTTTGACCCTTACTCTGCTGAGATTGCCACTGCATGAGTATCCTTAGCTCATTGATGGAGGGCCAGTGGTTGTCATTGGAGATGTCTTCCATGCCACTTAGTTTGCAGATTTACTGCAGTTCACAAGTGACTGTGCCTGCCTTGTCCCAATCCTTGCATTGAACGAGACAACCAAAGAGTGAGGTGTATTGAGGAACCGTTGAATTATGGGAATGGGACACCCCCTCCCCCCAATCTTTGCCGTTGGATAAGCAAACAAATCACTCTGTATCAATAATCTGGAAAATACATTCTATGTATCTTCAGACTTCTCTCTCTATTCTCATGCATATTGACTTTAAATGGCTAACTAATAATTTAAGTGTGTTAGGTGTATCCAAGTGTCTCAAAAAATAAAAAATAAAAACTTGATACCTAGATACATTTTTTTTTGTTATACCTATTGCAAGAAAATACTTGGATAAATATGTTTTCTCTTGGTTATTTACAAACTATATTTCATTTTTGAGTGTCATTTTCTTTATACAATTGAATTTTGGATTACTTTTTCATAACACAGGAAAAATTTTCTATTGTGGACTTCGTTGATAGAAAGTGTGATGGTGAGCCTATTCAACCTCTTCCTCTCGAGGGTACTCCATTTAAGCTGGTGGAAGGTGTGAATGACTTAAAAATGGTAGCTGCTAAGTTGCGGGGTGTAGATGAATTTGCGGTTTGTACCTTCTAGAGTTTTTGATGCTGAATACACCATATGTTTTCAACATATTCTTTTGGTGGTTTCATGTGTTCTAATTGTCTCTTTATGTAATAAAAATACTGCACTATCGTTTCAGATTATTCATTAACTTAGTATACAACTGATATTAAATAATTGCATCCGCCAAGGTTTGAGTTAGCCATGCCAGTGATTTAACTGTGGATGTTATCTTTTGTTGTTCAGGAACTAAGACGTGCCCTGGCTATAGTTACTATTTGAACATGACTACTCATATTAGCTTCAAAATGGATTGTTCTTGCTTCCTGTGTCCTAGCTTTTTTTCTATTGTGAGAACATTTTCAGAGGAATATTATCTTCTTCTGAGAAAAAGATTAATTCAAACTGTCTGGTTAGTTCTTGACTAATTATTTAGGAGGCCACCCTACATAAAAATTTGTTATTGTTTCCAGTACCCTAATGTTTTCCAAAATTGTGAAAATATTCAGTGATACTAAATAAAAATTTATAGACTGGTAGTGCAGAACTGCATTCTCCTTTTCATGATAGATAAAGTAGTACATTCTTGGATTTCATAGTTGCCAGTGTAAAAAATGTAATGATTATTTCTTGCTTTCCTTTGAATGCAAGTTTTTTGGCATTATCACACTCTGCATTATATCATCTCATCTGTTATCATTAAGGCAATATATTGTGTTGTAGGATTGGAAAATATAACCCTTTAATAACTGAGATTTCGTTTGAGTTTTGAATGTGTTTTGATGGTCAAACTTTTCCATTCCAGATTGATTTGGAACACAACCAGTACCGGTCATTCCAGGGGCTAACCTGTTTGATGCAAATATCTACTGGAGCTGAAGACTTTGTGATTGACACACTCAAGTTACGAATACATATTGGACCACACTTGAGAGAAGTTTTTAAAGATCCGTCAAAGAGAAAGGTAGGTTATGTTTTCTTTGTAAACTGATTAAAATTTACAGCTTAATTATTCATTATGTTTACCTTCTACTCTAGATAATGCATGGTGCTGATCGTGATATCATATGGTTACAACGGGATTTTGGCATATATGTGTGCAACCTTTTCGACACTGGTCAGGTAGACATTTCCACCAATTTCTTTATGGGTGTAACTTTTGCAGATTTTGGAATACATGAACCATACCATGCCTTTTTTGGGGAAGAATTGCAAACATATTAATTGTTAGAAATATATAGTACTTTCTTCCAAATATTTTTGTTTACCCATTTCACTTGAAGATTTAATCACTCTAGTCAGTTCAAGGCTACTCATTATGGTGATATGATGGTGTATTTTGGATTCAAAATCTCTAATGATGTGACACACTGATACTGCAGTATGTAGTAAAATAACTGGGGTTTTGCAACTCTTTTTTCTTGATTTTTCTTACTTGCAGTTTTGATATGCTTATGTTTACATACATTGAATTATTGTTCTCAGAAACTGGGTACTATCGACTTTTCTTTATACAGGCATCAAGGGTATTGCAAATGGAAAGGAACAGTCTGGAGTATCTTCTGAATCACTTCTGCGGAGTAAATGCTAACAAAGAGTAGCTTTTCAAACCTTTTCATACCTCTATTAAATAGTCTCTTATCATGTTTGAAACTTTTTATTGAGCTAATAAGTTTCAATTCAAGCAGATACCAGAATGCAGATTGGAGATTGCGCCCTATTCCTGCTGAAATGCTTAAGTAGAGTGCAAAGTCTTTATCCCTCCATATATATATACATATACATATATATTTGCTTCATTTATGCTGTAGCTTGAATACTTCATTTTATTGTATTTAACCCACCACCATCATATTCTGACTATGATTGCTTCTTATAGGTATGCCAGAGAAGATACACATTACCTATTTTCTATATGTGATCAGATGAAGCGAAGGTTGCTAGCAGAATCATCAGATGGAAATGATCTCCTATTGGAGGTGATTCGTTTGTGATGTAATTTATAAATTGAAAGCTACAACTTAGTCTAAGCCTAAACTGAATATTTATTCATACACTATCTTTTTTGTTCTATGTAAAACAACAGTTGTTTATTGCTCTTTATGTAACAGGCTTCTATTGACTGTGACAATTTTCAGGTGTATAAGCGCAGTGGTGAAATCTGCATGCAACTTTATGAGAAAGAACTTTATACGGATACATCATATCTAAACATCTATGGGTTTGTCATTCCTACCATTCTTTAATTAGTAATTGCTGCTCAAATGATGTAATTGACCTTTTTTTTTCTCTGTTTCATATTCTAATGAATTTCTATTCTTTTGTCTTCATTAATTTGCTACAATATCCTTTTTAATATTCACCTCTCTTCTTGTTTTTTTTTGCAACCATGAACAGGTTAGCATACATTGATTTAAATGCAGAGCAACTTGCCGTTGCTGCTGTAAGTATATTTATCATTTTACCTATATACCACTTATCTGATTTCCGATTGAAATAATTGTGCATGATGGGTCTTCATGGTGTGCTTTTGTCATTAACAACAATTTTGGAATATTTTTGTCAGAAAAGTCTGATTTACACCTATTTATTCTTTATATCTTATCATTCAAGTTCTTAGAGAAATGATATGTTGAAATAGCTATAATCAAGTTTTTTGCTGCTCAAGAGATAGAAACTGCTCATTGATTCTTTTGATATCGAGACAGAGACACAAGTAAACATATTAGACCTGTTATTTTTTTCAGATCCTGTTTGGTATCCGAGTTCAAAATCTCTGAAAAGTTATTATGGGGAGAATTAGCTCCAGGATGCCACAGCAAACTATATTATGTAGAGGATAATTGGATAATCATATTGTATAGCTATGGGATTTGAGGCTATAGTTATTATAATAGTACTATTATATTATATATAAGTCTAATCATATCAACTATAAGAAATAATGTAATCATTATCTTTGCATCAGTGAGATACAGGATAAAAATTTAAAACATTCAATATTTTTTTATGATAAATATAGAAAAATAGATTTTCATATTATCAAAGAACAATCCTGTTGCAGCAAATTCTAAAAATAAATATTCCTATCCCACAATATTACCTCTTATAGTAATGGTTCATTAAAACAGAGGGTATAACAGTAAAGCTCATTGGGAAGTTATAAGATTTGTCTTTTGGTTTGTCTTTTTTACCCTTCTTTACACAGGTTAAATCCTACATTCATGAATTCTCATTAAAGAGTGCTTAACCAAACATTAATTTCATAAGATTCTTATGAAGTTCTATGGAATGGAAAAGAACTTTGGAACTGTTAATCAAAGTTTGCAGTTATAGAAGATTTCATAGAATGTCCTACTCTTCATTATTTACATTTTACATGACCAATTCTGTTCTGTGACTTAATAGCAACCATCCATCTTAAACAGGGTCTTTGTCAGTGGAGAGATAGTATTGCACGTGCCGAGGACGAGAGTACTGGATATATATTACCGAACAAAACTCTTCTGGAGATTGGTACAGTTTTGATGTTTTGCTGATCTTAATTTCAGCTCTTGGGTCAAACAACTTATTCATTATGGTTTTTCGTTTGATTGAAAAGCAAGGCTGATGCCTACTACTTCTGGAAAATTACGGCGACTGTTGAAATCAAAGCACCCTTTTGTTGAATGCCATCTGCTTTCTGTAATTGAAATTATTAAGCGTTCCATTGCCAATTGTTCTTCTTTTGAGGGGATAGCAGAACAGCTAAAGGAGAAACGGCTGGAAGCAGTAAGTCGTGAGCATTCTCAAGCTATCAAAATTATTTAGTTACAAATATTTACCTTTATTAAACACTGCATACACTGACACTGCAGAATATGGAAGTTAATATCAACACTAGATCAATCCCAGCTTCTGATGTCCTTATGGAGCCTAAAAGTTCTGAACAAGTTGATCAGAGTGGAAACGTTGCTACAGAAACAAGTGTTAAAACTGTTAAAACAGTTGAACATGGTATGGATGCTGTGGAAGAATTCCCCGAACAATCAATCCAGAGTCCAAGAAGGGGAAGCACGTTAGCTATTGTGATGGAGCAAGAAAATAATGCTTTGCCATTGTCTGGAATTCAGTGCTTGTTGACGCAACCTGAGATAACTGAAAATTTTGAGAAGCAAACGAGGGATAACAAAGTTATTGAACATCTTCCACAAAAACAAGTTTGTTTCTTTCCTTCTGTTTCTGTCTTTTTACTGATGATCGGATAATGATTTTTATTGACATCTTTATAGGGTGGAATTGCCTCCGTCCAATTACTGAAAAAGCCTGCACAAGCTTTTGGAGCCTTATTTGGAGCTTCTTCCTCTGGGAAAAAGCTTTCCTCTGATAAAGTCGGTCTTACTAGCCAGGTATTTTGGATTGATGTTCACTGGATTGTAAGTCTCAAATTTTGCTTTGGTATATCTATTATTGTTGGGGTTCTTGTAATCAGTAAAAATGTTATAGTTTGGTGAATATTAATCTATCGTATCATAGATAATTTATCTATAACTACAATGATTATTCACCTAACTGGACAAGGTACATGAGATACTTTTCGTAGTAGGCTCAGATAAACAAAAATGCTATAGAAGTTATACTTCCTACAGATTCAGGATCATTGTTTGTTAAGACAATGAAACTTAGTCACCAAATGTTGGGGTAAAACCAGGAACCTTTCAATTCTTTTCATAAATATTTGTCTAATCAAATTTTAAACACTGTTGCACTGATCAAATTCATGACAGTTACTTTTAGTGATTAAGCTGACCTGTATGGTTATTTTTGTCGGCTATTGCTAAGCAACATCATTTGTGAAGTTTGTATTTTTATGCTCCTATGTCAACACAAACTTCATTGTCTGAATAATGTTTTTTTTTGCTCTTCCTCCAGGATAAAAATGTGAATAAAGTCAAGGAGATTAAATTCAGTGTAGCTCTTCCATTCCATAGTTTTTCTGGTGGAGTGACCCCATCAGAGCCGGATGTTAGGGAGGACAAGAACCCTTCAAATCTGCAAGTCGAGGACATAGAGTCCCCAAAACTGCCTGCCGAGGTCATACCACTGGATACAAAAAGTGACTATGAGCAGATTGGTATCGATCACCCAGCAACAGACAATGAGATGGATCATGAGGAATGTTCATCTGATCATCCTGACATTGGCTGTGGCGGTGACAATAAACCAGAATCTAATACTAATGATCCAGCCGACGTTATCTTAAACTTTGACAAGTGCTTTATGTCGATCAATGAGAGGAGGAACTCCCAACGCCAACAGAAGCCAAAATCTTCTAAAAAACCTGCAAATAATCCTAGCATTGTGCCATATGATTATTCTGCCGCAAGGGGATGTTTGAATTTCGGTAGGGTTGGACAAGATACTAAAGCCGAAACTGAAGACAACTGTAGAACTGAAGATACGAAAACTGAAACTGAAGATAAGGGAAAGACTTCTCTAGGCTCCAGACAAATGCATAGAGGCGTATCACAAGGTATGGCGCAAGTTGAAGGAAGATCAAGAGGATCTCAACCACGCCGTCGTCAAGCTTTCCCTCAGTCAGGCAATAGAAGCATGACATACTATTGACATTATTATTTATTCATTTTATTGGCAAGTGCAACAGAGGATTCATTTAGATCATCTTCCGAAGCAATCGATGAATCATCAAAAATTCTCATACTATTCCGAGGCAGTTCTGTATGTCCCTTTTTTTTTTTTTTGGCTAAGTGCTTGTACCCATTTTCTTAGGTCGAATGGTTAATACTAAAAATACAATCAAACAGCAATTTTGAGTTAAGAGCAAAAATCATTTTGTTTGCCTTCGTTAAGAATTGGAGCAGCAAACATTAAACACAGATAATATGGTTTCTACTTGGATGTATTTTGCTTTAGGAATCTGAAATAATTATCCAATGTCTATAGTTGACCATGAGTAGATATGGTTTAAACCGTGACGTTGTTTTTTTTTAAGCATTTGACTGGATCACCCCATAGATTTTGTTCATCTCAAATTATTTTGCATGCTAGTTGGCAGGTGGAATGAAATAATTCACCACATCAATAAACCCAACAAAATTTTAATTGCTGACTTCAATACTCAGAATCAAAATTCATGGAAATGAAACTAGTAAAACCAAACTTAGCCTGTATCAGCAAAAAACGAAAGAGGCAGTATGTTCTCCAATAGCGGCACACACATCACTCGTTCATCTGTAGTCTCCACTTCCACTGGGGGTAGACAACAAACGAGATCAAAATGAGTGTAAAGTACTAGCAAGAGGTCTAAGAACTCGCAGTCTTACTGCAACCAAGGATTATACCAAAACTAGAAAAAGGAAGAGCATATCTAACTCGAGTTTACAGAACGGGCTAAAACTAGCCCAGTATGGCAAAGCAGATGTTGGCCGGAGCTATTTTGACTGGCCTGTATCAGCAAAAAACCATGTCTCTTTACCAAATCTACTGCAGATGAGATTCAAGTTGCTGCCAACAGATCAAAAGCAATAACCAAGAGAGGCTGCAACAGCAATCGAGGCTCATCGCAGCTGCTAAAGACGGAGTAACAGCTCAGAAGCCACTGGCAACACCATTTGCTGCACCTTTGGTGACCTTCAATGCATCACCAGCATCAGCAGTTGCTATAATTTCCGCTGGTGTTCTTGGAACATGATCACTCTTTACTGCTTCCTTGTTTACAACAGAATCAGATTGCAAATTGAGCTCGTTGCCAACTCCTTGTTTCCCTTCCACAGGCATATGGGTAGTCTTTCCATCCCAGGCCTGAAACATATCTATTAGTTAGCTACATAACATTTCTTCTCTCCAAGTCCAAACTAACCAAATTGCAACTTGCCTGCTTCTGAAGCTGTTGCTTTGCTCTTTTTACTTGCATAAAGTGTTGACGCTGCTCGTAAAAGTCAAAATCATCCAAAAGAGATGTGTTGCTTGTATGTTCCTTGAAAATCTTGAGCATCTGGATGCCCTGCTCTAGCTCCACCTGCGTGGTACAATTCACAAAAATCAAGATAAGTATTTTATGTACCAATACACACCATAATCTGGCATACCTCCTGAGTGTCTCGACTGTTGGTAACTGGTTTGTTCTCATTGCTCTCTAGCGTGATATGCTTCAGATTGCTATTTGGGACATCCTTAATAATATGCCACTTGACTGGGAAGCACCCAATCCACTTATCTTGCTGCCAATAGTCAACAGTTTTGTTAAAATCAACATGGCCAACCATCTCCGCAACACCCACGAATTGCCCACTAGTGTTAACCTGCATTAACACCATAATTTGCAAAGGTAAATTTCTGAGAAATGCAAAACAAATTTCTGATATATGATCCTCATACTCACAGAAAAAAACAGAAATACAGGGCATCCTCCAGCTTTTCCACGAGCTTCCTGATATCCAGAATCCAGTTTCTTATTCCCATTAAGGGTGCTGGCCCATACATTGTACTTTATACTTTTATGAATATCATCCTCGCTGTACGACTTTATGATAAAGAACTTTGCATCAGAGTATTTGTCAGGGAAGTCTTCCCGGTTGTACTGTTCACAGTCCACAGACACTCCAGTGTTCTCATTCCCAGATGAGGATACGTTCCGACTCTTGCCAGAAATCACTGGAGTAGGCCCAGCAACCTTATGATTCTTTGAGCGGACCACCCTTGGTCCTCTGTTTAGCTCACTGAATTCATGATAATTGCCAAAGGATATATTTCCTCGCCCTTGGGACTGAGAAATGCCATCCACAAACATACCTGAATGTCCATATCCAAATCCACACATTCTGCTAACCAAAGGTGCAATTGGACGCATTCCAGGTGTTGGTCTCAGGGCATTCATTCCCTGGGAAATATATGAATAAACAGTCAGCACGATGGGATACAAACATCTATAATATGATTGTTCACCTTAGCCAACAAAGAAATATAGCATAAGGATCTAAATACTCCAAAAAGAAAGCACATGATGATATGAAGGCCATCCAATACATGACCAGTAAACAGTTGCAAGCAGGTAGATTTTAAAATTGCATAAACAATGATAGCCATCTAAACTACATACCATGACATGGGCAACAAGTTGACCATGGTTTCTTACAGATGAGTAGCTAGCATTATGCCCTGTACCGGAAGAGGAAGATCTAAATTTTGCTGGCCTGTGTTGGCCATTTAAGTACGGAGAATCACACCATACTTTAGTTGACCAAATTCCATTGGAACTATATCGAGAGTCCTGATAACCTCCATTCCCTTGTGAAGCATGTGATAAATTTTGGTGGCTAGACCTTGTGGTTCCTGGTCCATTACTTGTATTACTTTTGGGAATTCCATTAGAATTCTTCTGTGTATCCACTGGGATTGAAGACTGGTCAGAAACAACAGAGCTAGAAAGGTCTCCTTGGTGAGTTGAACTAGTTGGCTGATGTGTCTGGAAAAAGGGAAGTGGATACTGATACTGTTGCTGGCCATAAACTTTTCCAACATTCCCCATTGCTGGAACTGCTGTTCCATTAGAAGGATAAGCACTATAAGGTGCATATCCATAACCTTGATACATGTCGCCATAGACTCCCTATCATAGATAAGAAAGCAATTACTTATTATGTATTTGATAGGCAGACCTAATGATAAACAGCAAGATAACATATTCTACTATGAGCTTAACAAGGATTGATACTGAGAAACTAACTCAAACTATAAAATAAAATAATTTGCTTAGCACATCATAATGGGAACAAAAGAAGCAAATTACTCTATGCAATAACATATGAGAAGAATTATTTTCTCAATCAATCATAGCATCCTAAATAACTTAATAGAAGAGCTTCAATGAGAATAATTATTTTTCTCAATCAATCAGAGCACCCTAGATAACTTAATAGAAAAGCTTGAAAGAGAAGAATTATTTTTCTCGATCAATCATAACACCCTAAATAACTTAATGGAAGAGCTTAAAAAAAAAACTCTCACACAGGGAGTGCTCCAACAATGATTCCAGGAAATCTAACCAAAAAACATAATTTTCAAAACTGGAAGCACAAACTAAAGAATCTGAACAGGCTAATTTGATCTACAACATTCTCACACACTATCAGTTAAGGAGAAGACATTATGCACATTTTGGTGCAACTTATGAGTCAGCACCTGCATGCCATCTTGATTCAAATACGTGGAGTAATCATTCCAGTCTTTGACAGCCTGATCATAACCTGAAGAATGCAACAGACATGAGACTCATATAGCTAGGAACAAAGATTGCAGATACGTGCAGTGACCAAGCAATCTTCATTACAATTCACCACCTCCATAGAAATAGGCTGGGGGTGCATAACAAGTGGGCACATAATAATTGCTACCATCAGTAAATTCAGACAGAACAGGTGCCGACGAACCCTCTGAAGGAGCCCACATGTTTGACGCTTCAGCATTACTCGATCCAGTATGGGCAACAGAAACCTAAATTTCAGAAGCAACCATTTAATCACACACCAATTATGTTCAAGGTCCAGAGATAGCTTATGCAAGAAAAAAACTACACTGAATAAAAACTATTACCTGCTTGGTGGCTTCAACAGCATCTTTGGACTTCGGTTGAGGATCCAAAGACAGCTTCTGCAATAAATTTGAAGCTTTTGCAGTACAGCGTTAAGGATAATACCAACCAGACAAAGCGATCTTTTTGGCAAGAAAAGTTAAAAGCTGAGATGACGGGGAAAGTACGAAACTGAAATGCATATAGTAGTAACCTGATACAAGTTTCTCTATGCTTGAAAAGAACCCTAACAAAGATCTGAGAAGCACCATTTACAGAAAGGGGGAAAAATAAGAAAGCTACGGGAACGAGAACCTCAACCGGGTAAGAAAGAAACACGAAAAGAGAAAGGAAATGGAACCAAAAGCGATCATTCACGATCGACCGAGGAACCCCCGCATAAACCCTTCCAAGAACCCACGAAGCCGAGGCGACAAGAAAGGAGAAGAAAGAAGGATACGGTCTGCTGCAGGGGCGACGTGCGCCATGGAGGAAGAACTTAGCGGGATCAAGAGGCGATGGAATGGAGAGCCGCCACCGCCGCGGGAGGATTGGAGAAGGAGACGAAGAAGACAGAGAGTGAGAGAAGGGCTTTAGCTTAGGGCTTCAAAAACGAAGCGGTGATTCAAATAGCTCCACGGCTCCGCCTCCGCGACCGGTCTTTTTTGCGTTTTGGATTTTCTTTTTCCCCCATATATCGAAAAAAATTTCAATTTACCCGGAGTTTATTGTCTTTTTTCAGTTCGCCCTTAATTCTTTGTAAAAATATAATTTAGACCCTGTAATTTGATTGTATTTCACTTATCACCTTCAGCATGAGAATTATTTAGAATAATCACACATCACCCCCCTTTTTGAATTTTTTTTTGTTTTATCAAAAAGTGATACCTTCCGCCCTAAAA
>JBAMIE010140060.1:0-15743 GCA_037177295.1 Kaempferia parviflora | reverse complement strand
GGTTCGGTTTTCATCCCTTTTGTTTTTGTTTTTTTTTTCTTTTTTTTTTTTTTTTTTGCAATGGGCAAGATCATGGAAGAGTTGATGATGACAAATTAATGAAGGGCTAATAATTGAGTGGGAAAAATATAAAAACTAATTGGTTTATTGGTTTATTGTTCAACCTATTATTATCAAGCAAAGACGAATCATTATTGAAAAATTCACGTGTGTACATTCTGACCATTTCTTCTTTATTAATTAATGTCATTCTTTCTAATGGTTGATAGGAACTTTTTTTTTAATAATAAATTTTGAAACAAGCATTTTTCACATACCAACTCATGGATAAATTGGTTCATTTCCCCACCTCTACTACCTTTATCCTTGGCCGTCCCACTTTCCTTGAGCATCTCTCAGTGGAAATAAACAGAGCCTAAAAATACACGACAACAAGAGAAACATATTTAAATAAGTGGAATATTTTAATAGAATAGAAAAAAGAGAAGCACAAAAAATAAATAATAACACATTCAACATGCGACCCACAAATGTGTAATATACCAAGGAAAGCATGGAAAAGAACATTATAGTATTTGGTGTTAGAATTACCAGGGAAAAAATGTGTGGCAAAAGAAATTGTTTATAACAAGAAAAAAAAAATTATAACACCGAATTCAGCATAATATATGTGAGTGGTGAAGTGAATGAATATAAGATGTCGCAGTGTGATTCTCCTTCGCCCAGATTGGTATTTTGATAAGTTCCAATGTTGGATCAACACACGCCTCGATGCTTTCCCTGAAAAAAAAAAGGATGTAAAGAAAATAGATTTGAGTTCAAAGGAAATAATACATGTTCAGAGTGTACTTCTGAATGGTGAATTGATAAGGAATATAATAGAATTTATATTCCGAAGTTAATGGGGGGGAAATAAAAGCTTCATTTGAATTCCTACTGTGCTTATTATGTTTAATTTATAAGAATATTATAAAGAATAGTCTTTACAATAATAAAATATTATTATATGAATAATATATCCCACTCATTTAGCTCGTACTAATTGACGGTTCGAACATTGGGTCCAACTAACATGACTAACTTGTCTGCTACCAAATCTATTTGGTCGATCCAATCCATCTAGCTTGACTCGCTTAGATTGTCTAAACATAATCACATTACCTAATTCTATCAACTCACTTTACTTTGGTCCATACTATATATTTTATCTTTTAGAGAGTTGAATAGAGTAAGAATAAGTGATTTTTAAAGAGAGAGAATAGTAAAGGATAGCTATTTTTAATGATTGGGAATTACAACTCCATGGAGTTTTTATATTTGGAGTTCATAGGAAATAGAATATAGCTATTATAATGAACCAAACAAATCAAAAGAATAGTACTTAGACTAGGTTAAGCTTGTTTAGCTAATTGATATCGAGAAGGATATACCTAGGCTAGGTGAAGCTTGCTTATTGAGTTTTTTTTTAACTATTATATTCAGGTCTAGAAGTCCAATCTGGAAACCTGAATGGATCTGACTCAACCAAACCTGATCCAAATGAACCTGATGCAACCTCAACAAAAAAAAAAAATCAGGGTTGGATTTTTTTCATATAGCTGTGGAGTTCAAGGTTCAACTTTTCTAAATACCCGAATCAATTCAGATTAGATTGGATTTTATATATAATTCAACACCTACATACTCAGTTTCACCATCTTCATTTCCCAGAAAAGCAGGTAGGGAAACAGGTAAAGGCAAGAAATGATAAAAAAAAAAAAAAAAACTACTGGCTACCAGCTAGGCATGTTGGCATATCATATTAGAACATGATTAAAAAAGCAGTTTTGTTTACGATGTTTTTAAACTTAATATGAATATTTTAAGCTTTGCTCACCTTTACGAATGGAACAGGTTTCCAAGAGATAAATTTTGCTCCCGTGCAGTTTGAATCCTTAATGCAGGTGCATGAACTGTTATAGGCATAACCCATTCGCCTTTTTCTCTTTCCTCCACGAGAAGAGGATGCTCATACCTGCAATTCGGTTGGATTAATTATATTCTAAGAAATCAGGAGGATGGATTTTGTGTATAGCATTATAATTTCATCAAAAATGTCTAGTCAGCTGAGGATATTGTATTTGTTGGAACAGAACAAATACAAGTTGAAAAATAAAAGAGGTATGACATCATATTGATAGTTGATAATCCTGAAAATTTCGAATCACAAAGGAATCCAAAACTATACATGGAAAATTTTAACTTTATTCATGGGAAACTTTAATATGCATCTACGTTGATATGCACAAACTGAGCAGCAAACAATGAAAGGAATTGAATAAGTAATAGAAGGCTACGGTTGCAATTGTTCAGGCTACATTACAATATAAATGTTATGTTGTGGCATTACCTAGTTAAATCCAAATCCTTGGGGGTGGTGAAAAACTCAAAGCGAAGCGACCACTGCACAGATACCTTTGGTGTCGAGAAGGACATTGGCCCGTCGATAGGAATTGAGAAGAGAAAGCTTGTCTGAACCAAATCAGCAACTACCTCCTGATGCTCACTCAGTATCTGCATGTTTGAATTCATACATCCAGCAGATAGAACAAACAAATAACCAGAATGGAGTGAATCTAACATGAGTATAACAGTATTTAGCACAAAAGCTAATGCATATGATTCTTATTCAAGATTATTTGACTATTATTCAATTGTACTTGAAAAGGGTAATTAAAACTACACGTCTACACCTAATCCTTGATGAATGGCAAATAAAAAATAATTTTAAATTTCAATCACATGCAGTAAGCAAGCAACTCGCAATCCGCAAAAGGCCTTGAAGTCTCAATCACTTACCATGAAGCAAACTGTAAAAATAAATTTCCAATAGGCATACAAAGATGTTAACTTTTTTAGGAGGACACATCTTTGATACAATTGCATTCTTGTATTCCTCATAGCCAATGGAATCCACCAACTAAACTAAGGTCTTGATTGATTGGTTGGAAAATTTTCTTAAAAAATAAAAGTTAAAAATTAAAAAGAATTATTCTTTTTGACACATTTGAATTAATAGAGGTGAATGATCTGATAAATATTTTTCCTTTTAAATTTTTAATGACTTTAATTTATTTTCAAAATACTACAAGCTGAAATAAAAAATTTGCACAAATCAAAGAAGGCCAAAATTTTCCATCCTACAAAATCCCTTTGCATTTCATCTGATTATCTCATCCTACAAAATATTATTTTGGATTGGCTACATGGATCTGACCGAGTCAAATAATTCTATGTAAGTCTATAGCATTTAGTGATAAATACTATAATGGATAAGAGGAAAGAGGTTCAATTTTTTTCA
This sequence comes from Kaempferia parviflora, assembly GCA_037177295.1. Lineage (NCBI taxonomy): Eukaryota > Viridiplantae > Streptophyta > Magnoliopsida > Zingiberales > Zingiberaceae > Kaempferia > Kaempferia parviflora. Next base: position 12,403 of record JBAMIE010140060.1, on the reverse strand, counting down.
GAAATTTGTATAAATATACTAAAGAAAGATCCTTGGTTTTGTTGCAAACAAAATTTTCTAATAAGCATGAATGACCATAGCCATTCAGAAAGACTAGCATTTAAGCAACTTGGAACAATCAATCATTGACAGGTAATAACCAACCAATTGCATGATTTACATATCCAAAATTACTTCTAGAATAATACCTTTATAATTGTCGGTGAGCTCCTCCTTGAAGGATGAACAAAACGTTGGTTGATTGTTTCTGCAATCTCCAAAGTTATTGCAACCTGGAAATGCTCATCGATTAGACATGACACTTATTGAAAAAGATAAAGTTGACGGAAAAAATATACAGACCTCAAGACAACTTCTAATTCCTCCATGGAAGAAAGTAAGAGTGCCACCAATCTGTTGAGAGATTACATTTTTTTTAATCATTAGAAATATCAACTATAGAACCCACTGAAAATTTACCTACCATGTCACCAAAGTAATACGTTGAATTGGTGTTTTTTGGAGAAAATCTAAGCAAAATTCGGTCATCAATTCTGATATTGTAAGACCTCCCATGAACAAAGCCTTCTGCTGCACGAAATGGATGTTGGAGATTACTTACCATCAACTGAAATTCAAGAAAAAAATTAGGAAAACTTACACAACGAAGGTTCAACAGGTTTAGGGGTATGAGGTAATGTTGTATCATTTTTATGGAACTCAAAATCTTGATAGCTTCTTTGCATACTAGAAGAGGGAGTATATAAAGCATCATTTGGCTTAACTTGCGGTGAAATAACACCTGTTGGAATGATAACCTTCATCAAAAATTTGTATATTTAAAAAATCAGGCTCTACTAATATGAAAGGAAAAATGATGGTTAATGGTAGACAGCAACTATACACCCAAGGCATATGGACAGGATTCAAATATGAAGCAATGAAGCTTCTACAACATAAAAATGTTAGCAATTCATTAATGTTTTTTTGGTACATGAAGAACAAAAGTTTCCCCAATCAAACAAAAATTCCCATTTTGCTAGCCTATTCTCAGCATAATTTTTGTTCCCAACATACGAGGGGAAAAAAAGAAGAAATGAAAGATAAACAAGAAAGTGTAAAGTATCTGAGAAAACAACTCTGACAACTGTTGAAGATATATGAATACCTTCACCAGAATCATCCATGACCTCTGCCACAGAAAGCTGAGTAAGAGGTACATAGGAGGGAACTGTGCGTTCAGATTGTAATTGATGAAAATCATTGTTAGACAGCCTTGATGCATTTGATTGCAAGGACAAAGTGCGATAAGGCAGATCAGTGTTTCCTCTGTTGGGATTGTAGGAGGAAATGGAAGAAACTTCATCCTTTGGGCTATCATACCCTTCTTCCACCACATCTATATTTTCATTGGCTCGAATCTGTAAAAGGATAGAGTTTAAAAAAAAAAAAGGACCAAAAATTATTCAATTTTGTGATACCTGTGTATTTGAAACGCATCTTCCCAAGGACTTTGAGCAAGACAAATAACACAAAAAGTATTGATAGATTTTAACCGTCTAATAAAATTCTATGATTTTTTTGGAAAAGGTCACTTCTTGCTTAACCAGGGGAAAAACCCCCTTGATTCTTATAAATTTTCAAAATAAATAAAATATTCTGCAGAGAACCACCTCTTTTAAGATTCAAGAAAAAGAAAATCCTAAAAAATTTTGTCAAATAATCCCCACCAAAGGAGAGAAAATGTCATATAAAAACTTTACCAAAAACACAATATTTAGAATCTTTATGAGTGGCAATGTCGCAGAATTAATTGCCAACCTAAAAAGGCAGAACAAAGTCATTATTTCTTTCTAAATAAGAGCGTGATGTTAGAGAAAGGGGATGGTTATACCTCCAAAATAACAAACTGATACCTTTTTACTTTTTTTCTTTTTGCCAAGAATAGTGCAAAGAGTAAATATATTAGAAAGTTATGTGCTCTTTGTATGACTAAAAATGCATACCCATTCAGCATCTGCATCTTTCTCTTTCCAAAATATATCCAACTGATCAGATGCATTTGGTAGTTCTCCTGAGATTCAAATATCATTTTGATCATTGTCTGCTGCTGCCATTAACAGAATCAAATAAAATTGGAATTACATGCGAATATGTTTTATGGGATATAAAACCAACCAACCTATTAAGGTCATATCATGCACAGTTATAGAACATAAAATCCTGAATGCACGTGAAATGCTCACGAGCACTTGATATAATCTTAGGTCTATTGCATGAGCTAAATGAAAGAGACATAAAAAAAAGCAACAGATACATGTAGACTTGCCATAATGACAAGTGTGTGTGCGTGTATGAATAAGTTTTCTGTTACAACATTTCAAATTGGTACACGGAGATTGGATCTTAGGGTTATCCACATGTCACTTTTGCTTGTAGGTTTGGTTCGAGTATAAATTAAGTGATCTAAAATACAATATATTCCCAATGATCAAATTTCAAGTGAAAACTCGTAATATAAGGGAATGGTAAATGCCTTAGGTATACATGTGCATGAGCTTTTAACATTTTCTTCCTACAAAGTATAAACCAAGGAATGCATAGGCAGTCAAATCATTTCACAGAATATATTAGAAACCTGAACATAAGACTTGTTACTCTTAAACTGATATTTGAATAAACACAACAAAAATGAGGAAATAGTAAAATTATTTTGTTTTCAAGTTAACTGTTGAGCAAGATAACATAAGACCTGTGCCTCCCAAAATGATCTTTGAACAAACACAACAAAAAAAAAACAAGGAAATTATTTTGTATTCTAGTTAATTGCAGAGCAAGATAAGTGTTAATAAAAAAGGATAGCAACTAGAAAACAGTAAGAACATCTCACTAGTTAGAATGAACCAGTATCAAGAAAAAAGTCATGTTGTGTCACCTTCTTGAGTTAAACAGTTGTTGTTCTTCTGTGAAATCACCATCTGCAATGGAGCTTTAGCTTCCTGCAAAATTGATGTGCCCCAAAATATACATCATTAGGCAAAACCAGGTTAATCAGTCTGCTGACTTGTGCTTGAATGTAGCAATTGCAGTTTTATCTGTAAACAAGATAGTTGAATGATCTAAACATTATTAACAGTATGGTGGTGATCCAATGGCAGCATATGCAGCCAGACACAAACAAGCTAACATCAAAGAGTTGGGCAATTAGTCTTGTAGCTTTAGTTGCACTAAAACGTGTTAAAAGTTTACCATTCTTACCCGAACAAAATAGTATAAAGATTTCCTTTCAGTTTTACCTTTCCATTAAAGACGCAATTGCTACCTTAAGGCCAAAGACATAATTCTCTTGTGAAAGAACATAACCATTTGTGTTAACAAAAAGTTTAGCTGACTTAAAAGGACACCTAATGTCCAGCTGTCTCAATTGATTGCAGTTCCTAGACAAACTAGGATTAACGTAACAATATAATCTCTTTGAATGGTGCCACATGATGAGACTAGCAATTAAGGATGGCTATTTCCCCAAATCCGATGGGTTAATGGGTTATCCGATATCTGACCCGAATGGTGGAGGGTATGGAGGGAATTTTTAGGCCTAATTAAATAATCAAGTATTCGGATATATAGGTATTTTTCGAGTTTGGGTATGGAGGCGGATGTGGTAAAATCCTATCCATACAGTACCCGATACCCGATATATATATGATGGCATAACCAGGAGCTTAAATCCCTAAATCCTAAAAGTAAAATCTTATTGGCATAACAAGGAGCTTAAAAAAAAATGATGCATGCTCGTCGCGGATGAATTTAAAAAAAAAAGAATTGTAGGTAGTAATCGGATGATGGGTAGGGTATGGATACACGATCCTAGAACGGTCATGGGTATGAAAGTTAAATACCCGATGGGTATGAAGTGTATGGATTTAATAAATGGGGATGGGTGTGGAGGAGATGAAATCCGACCCAAATCTTACACATTTTCGTCCCTACTAGCAATCGAAGGCATAAATTGATGAACTGACAATCTTAGAAGATAAGAGAAGACAATAGAATAGATTAAAAAAAATGTAGAACTAGCTAACACCAAACCGTCCCACAAAAGTTTTTCATCAGCCGCCATGGTAAATAGGAAAGCGCCTACAGCGGAAGGCTCAAAAGTCCAGCATCTCATAGTTGTGCTCCCCATTTGGAGGAAAAAATCATGCAAATGTGCCATAGGTGGGGATCGAACCGCGGGTGCTTAGGTGACAACTTGACGCCCTAAACCCTTCCGTTGCACCATAGCCTCGGAGCAACAATAGGATAGATAGCTGATGGATAAAGTTGCTTTCAATGCTCTAACTGATTGTACCAGAAAACAAGAGGAGATGAAGGAGCATAGAGGAAAGTAGAATCCAGATAGATATTTTTAGTATTGCCATAATGTAGTTTTTCTAGATGAAAATGAGTATCCCAGAAAGGGATTCACTTCCACAGCAAATATTAACAAAAAAAAGTTGCAAAGCAAAGATATGTCAAGACTTGATAATTGAAGCTTATCGTCAGAACACATTCCAACAAATTTTTCAGTGCAAGATTATGTTTTGAGCGCCTGAGTTGTAAAGGTGTAAGTTTTTACTGTTTATTCAATATAGAACCACGCTATTGAGCAAAATTTAAGGATAAGGAGATAAAATAAAGGACTAATGATGTGAAAGCAAAAATATTTAGGAAGCAAAAAAAAAAAAGAAATCAGCACAGTATGAGACGTAAAATAAGTCCATACATACTGTTCCTCAAGCAAAAGCATCATAGCCTCAACCAAATGAATCAGTTGAGGATAGGTGGCTTTTTATCAAAGGTGTAACAATCCAAAACATACAATTGTCATAATGACATAGGAGAAAATATAAGTGTGGACTGGTAATAATCAGTTTTCATATAAACTATAATAATTTAAATCAAAATATCAAGATAAGAAGCATTCATCCAATGAAAATTTTCACTATACAAGTTCAAGATTTCGAAACTAACCACTTGAATTGAATCATATGTTAACCCTACACTATGATCATTGTTCTCCAATCCAAGCCACCTTCCAGAAATAGCAACTCTGACATAATAAATATATCGAATGCTTACACCCCTGTAAGATGGTGGCAAAATCTGTGGCAGCTCAATACGTACCATATCTGCATAAGTTGTTTAACAATCCAACAGGAAAGAAAATATCTTATGATTCTTATTATTCAAGTGAAATATATAGAATTCCTCTACTACCAAAAATAAACCGACATACAATGAACGGGGGAGGGAGAGGAAGAGAGAGAACTTAGTGGCATTGTTTTTGTCAAATGATTTTTCACAATAAAAGCTCATCGAAAGAATTAGACTCGGTAGTACATCTTAATGTCTTTGTTAAGTGAAATGTTAGCCTCATAAATCAGTTTTTTTTTCCCATTGTAGCAACTTTTGATGAACAAAGGTGCCTAGATGCATGCAGCAAATAAGTTTCATGGAAAAAGTTACAAGGTAAATGCATCAGACAACTTGTGCTTGATATGATTAAAAACTGTGGAAACACAAAGATGTGGAGGAACTTATGGATATCAAATTGCAATGCAGCTTGAAAATTGTCCAAATGTTTTACAAATTGAATCATTGAGCTCTGAGAACTAGAGCAATCTCATAAAGAATTATACACATGAATTGTTAGCTTTCCTTGTTCTCATTATGTTTGTCTTTAGTTCTCAATTATTTGGAGATAGCTTGCAGAAGGTTCTTACAGTTCGTAGTCTAGCACATCATAAATGAACTCACACAGACATGCATGGGCTAGTGATACTAGTTTATTATTTCTCCTACTATCCTGTATCTAGAAAGAGAAGACAGATATATGGGAAAATTTTGTTCCAACTAAAATATCACTCAGGCTAGGAGAGCTGAAAATAAAATTGATCATAAAAGTATTACGAAGAAAAGAAAATAACAAAACCATTCCACATAATATTGCTTTCAATTTCAAGTATCTCAAAAATGGTAACAACTCAGACATACTAATACAGGTCAAACAATAGAAGCAACACATCAATAATTCATATTTGTCCACAGTTGCATCTATGTAGAAAATTTAAAATTCTGCACAGATTGCAAAAGAACTGCTTACATGTTTTGCTACACCCAGAAGGTATCATCACCTTTGAAACAATTGTTGGTGCGGTACAGTCAAGAAACAAACGTTCACCTGTAAAACAGTAGGTCAAACATTAAGTAAATAGTCATTCTTCATAGATGTATGAAGCGCACGTAATAGTAATAAAAACATACTTGTTCTCTACTTGGACAAAATATTGATTTATGTACCAAAACATCTAAAGAATGGCTGCCAACAAACTTCAGAAATCATTGAGATCAATAAAATTATTGGATGTCTGCTAAATTTAAACGGTCTTCGAGAATAATCTCAGGAAAAAGTATTTTTCCCCTTGGAACACCCAATCAATTTTCAGAACAATCTCCAATGGTAGCAAAAAAGGCACTCAAATGAATCCTAATTAATTACAATAGAAAATAAAATTTCATTAAGAAAATCTACAAAGAGTTGGAGACTTTTAATTGGGTTAGTGATCAAGAATTGTTTCCATGGTTAATCACGATCTACTTACCGTGCACAGAGCAAAGAACAATAAAAAAAACTGTCTCCAAATCCAGTAAGTTGGAAGGGAGAAGCAGTTGAGTGTATATTGCAGCGAGCATCTCATAGTGCATAAAGATTATCTATAAATTAGCAAGAGAAACTTACCTCTTCTTTGTTTTAATCCAGGTAACGGCTTTTGAGTTGCAAACCACTGAGAATCCAGCTTCTCAACACCCTTGATTTCGTAACTAAAGTTATCGAGTAAAAATGAAGAAATTTGGTTCGTCCAATGCTGTCCATCAGGATGTCTGTTTGAAATTTGTGGGGTAGATATTTCAACCGTAGCTATAAATGTGTCACCTGGCCTATATATTTCTTTGTCGAGTTGGATTTTCAGAGATGGAGAAGCTTCCTGTTTACTGAGCAAATCACTGTTCTTAGCATCAAACCACCCAAAGCTTCTGAAGAAGGAGAACCCCTTCTGCGACATCGCCATTAACGAAGCATGTCACTTCACTGTCGTTTCTCTTCAAAAGCAAGCAGCGTCCAGAATCATCCCCTCTTTTTTCTGCAGACTATCTTGCAGCAGGAAGCATATTACCGCGTTGACTAACCAAGTTCGCGGAAGAATGAACACGAATGCAGTTCTGGCAACGAAAACAATCAAACAATCAGATGGAGTTTTCTCAACGAAATTGGATTAAGAAAGTGACTACGTGTTTACCGTGAGAGGTCAAAGCTGAGGAAGAAAAATTCTATATCGATGTGGAATAACAAAACACGATAATAAACATCAAAAACACAAGTAGATTCGAAGAAGAAACCCAGATCCAATAACTCAACAAGCAGAAAAAAAAACCTAGATCTATCAAAAACGCGAGCCCATAAATCTGCAGACAATATGTTTAAAAATGAATCTAGCATTTCGGAAGGGCGACGCACCTCCGATCGGAGGCGAAGTTCACCTCCTCGGAGTCTCCGTACGACGCCTCCTCGATCTTCGCCGGCGACGGGTGGGATTGAGATCGCACTTCGCGGGATCTCGACTCCGGGGAGGACGAGGAGACGGTCGGTGTGGGTATCGGGTTCAGTTAGAGTGGATCGAGTCCGAAGTTGAATACTGTAAAAACTCATAAACGAATATTTATCCTTTTAAAAATAAAATATAAAAAATACATTTTATTATAATTTTTAAGAATTAGTTTAAACCAAAATTTAGTGTTAAAAAAATCAAAAAAAAAAAAAATAGTGCCTCATTATTATTTAAAACAGTTATATTATTTTTAAGAACGATAAAATATATTTTAAAATTTAAACAAATATTAATGAAAAATGATTTAAGTATAAAACATGTGTCATAAGTGCAAATGGGGAAGTATATGCTCGGACGTGTCGAGATTTGACCTCTAAACCTCATGTGGTAAGCTGTCATGTCTTAACCATCGCACTGCCCCGAGGAGAAGATTTAAGTATAAAACAGATTGTACATTTTATCGTTTAATATATTTAATATTGAGGAATATCACGTATAATAAAAGGGAATTTCAAATTCTTATAAAATAGCACAAATAAAAATAATAATAATAATAATAATAATAAACCAAATCATTTCAGTAAATCAATAAGTTTCGGCTAACATTTATTAATAAATTTAACGAGTTTGCATTGGACTCCTAAGTAAATTTTTTAAAGTACTCTAAAATTTATAGATGTCTAGAGACATCAATTTGAAATTATTACTGAGAGTGATCAGAGGGTATTTTTACTATTCTCTTCTATTACATGTTATTTTTTTAGAAATTAGTCCGGTCCAAATATATAAATAGACATAGAGAATTTTGATTGAACTTATTGCAATTGTTAATTTCTATCGACCTCTAAAATTTAAATATGTCATTTTTTACTATTTAAAAAAATTAATACTACCATGATGATGTTGATCTTTGAATTGTGAAGTTGATTTTTAAAAATAAAAACCATACCCTAATTAATTTTAGACTAATTCGATTAATTTATCAAATAAACTTAAACAACATAAAATTTACTCAATCGATTGAGCTCGTTTTTTACGGTCCTACTAACTCTTGGCAGAGCTCATTGTTTTATTGGTCATTATCACCTCTGTGATCCCTTCACATAGAGGCTCCAACTTCTTCATCATGTATTCATTCACCGAGACTCTCTACCCGGAAGTTTGCTCCGCCGACCCGAACGATTCATCTCCTTCGGTCATGATGTTCTTGAAGGTCTAAATTTCAGCCTTTGGCTCCGAGCTCACGTCTATATCCTCGATCTCCACTGAGCTTGGAAAATTAGCAACAAGATTTCATGAATGAGCTGCTCTTGTTCCTCCCCGTGGCTTTCGTGTGAGATTGTCGCTTCCCGGCAGTGCGAGGAGACGGCTTGCGTTTTTTCGAGAGGACTTGGCGCATTCCTCGGTGATACGACGCATTGTGAGTAGCCCCAAGATAATATGGGGTCGACAATCAAGATAATACGGGGTTGACAATCGGGAGGATGTGACACTCAAAGTCAATGTGATGTGACAGTCAGAGTCAAGAGTACATATCCGAACGGTCCACTTCGAACAGGGCTCAACTCCCTACTCCTCATAGGCATAGCTCTTAGTATAAACCCGATTAGCCCCTTGCCGGTCGGATCTCCAGGGCATAGCTCCCCACTTCTCATGATCATGGCTCGCAGCATAAATCTGGTCTGCCCCTGCGCTGGTCGAAACTCCAGGGCACAGCTCTCCACTTCTCATGGACATGACTCCCAGCATAAATCCGGTTGGCCCCCCATGCCGGTCGGATCTCTACAGTATAGCTCCCCACTTCTAATGGACGTATGACTCCCGGTCTAAACCTAGTCGACCCAGAGTCGGTTAGATCTCCGGGGTATAACTTCCCGCTTCTCATGGGCATGACTCCCAACATAAATTCGGTTGGCCCGAGTGCCGATTGCTTATAGCATAAACTTGATCGGCCCCAGGGTCGATCGAACTCCTTCTATGAGACAGCATTGTCAAAGAATCACAACTACCTGTCAGAGAATAACAACTACTTGCCAAGGAAAATTTTCGGTACTCTAACATATACACGCAACAAAACCTTCCTCTGCCTAAGGGAAGGCTACCATACATCCTCTGCCACTCGACATATTCTGACACTCAATAATATTCTCTGACGCCTCATTTTTGCAGAAGTTATGAGAAGCAATATAAAAAGTAGTCATCTCTGTTGGCCAGGTACGCGCGCACGCGGGCATCCACACTACTGTTCTACTGCTTATCTTCTTCTCCATTTTTGCTCAGCTACGGTTCTGACTTTTGTGTTGGAGTGCCTGCACCAGAGACCCCTCCCTAGTTTTCGCTCTAACGCTATTGTTTGCTCTCTCTATGGTATGCACAGGTTCGTGGTTTCCAGCTCAGTCCTTCCTTTTCGTCAACATTCCTGCCCCCTCACCGGCCGCCGATCTATTCAGCTCCTGGATAGATCACTTGCCTTCTCCTTCACCTTCACCTTCACCTTCGCGAAGAATAACTTCCTCGTTTGGCGACGGCCGTTCTGCCCCTCTTCCGATCGGTGAAAAGTTTCTGATGATCTTGTTAACGGCTAGAAGAGAGGCCTTAAAATCGTTATAGATGCAGCTAGTGTTGTAGATTGATGAAGTATATACCTTTTGAATTGTGTGTGGGGGGTCGGAAAAAGTTGTCGGCGTGGGGAATATTCTGGCGACATTTTGTTCTTCTGATCTTCTCTTTTGCTTGAGCCATTGATAAGAAGTTTGAGGTTTTGCTTGTGTTTTTAAAGATATCGTGGATTTGTTTGCAAAATTATCCTTTCTAAGTTCTGTACAATTTTGTTGGTCGAGTGAAGTCGGAGCATTAGAACCACCCAACAAAAATGGATGGAAAAATAAAATAAATTTAATAGAAAAATAAAATAATATTATTGAAATTAACATAAATGAATTAATTGAATATTGTATAAGATGTTCTCTGTGCGATTGTAGACGGGTGCAAATTTAAGGCTGGATTTGCACTAAAAATAACTAACCCTATTGCATCAGCGAGATGGTTAGAGATGCAGCGGCTGAATCTCAACGTTGAGTATTCAATTCTTCAATAGCGTATTCCATTCTTCAATAGTGTGTCTGGCAGTTGGGCTATGGATCGATTCATTTTCTAGATTTATTTGTTGGGTAGAATGTGAGGCCCAATTATTTATCTAGGATCGATCGGATTATAAGATTGGTATATCTGTTATATAAAAAATAAAAATAACTTGAGAGGACTTGAATATTAGATCAATCGAAGCAGAAATTGTGTACATAATCCAATTCAATCGTTTGCTATTTTTTTATTGCCTTAGATGGATATAAGTTAATAGTCATTAATCAAGTTAACCAAAAAGTTTTGATTTCTAAAGATCGAAGCTTCATAATGTGCTCGGATATCATATATGAATCTATCTCTGAACTCCAATTTTAAGTTAAGTTCTTTTGGCAATGAGTCTTTGACCATTGAAATTAGGATTTCACTTCAACTTCTTCCTCTAGCTCTTTATTTTTTCTGGCGATTAGTCCAAAGAAGAGTGATCTTGCTCTGATACCACTTGTTAGATTGTTAGGACATGTAGAGAGCTAAATGAGGGAGGGGTGAATAGCTCCGTTCGCTTCTTCGATGATGATTTATAGCGGATATCTTGAAGCGAAAACTCACTCATGCTAGCACTTAGATTTTACTTGGTATTCACCCCTTGAGGTGACTAATATAAGAGTTCACTCTTCACACTCACAGATACACTATGAATACTTCATTCCTAAAGGTGAAAAGTCTCGTACAAGCACAAGTACAAGAATACATAAGGAAGAGAGGAGGCAAATATAAATGGAAACAAAAAAGATTTTAGAATACTTGAATCTTGCTTAGTTTACTTTCTTCTTACTTGGAAAATTTCTCTTGATACTCGAAAAGTGCAACAATACTTATCTCCAAGAACTCAAGAATCGACACCAATAAACTTCTTCAAAATCACCTTTAAAGGCTACTATCAGGGTTGCATTTTGTCTATCAGTCGACTGATCTAATGAATTATACTATTGAAACCTATAGAATGGCTCTTATTTGACCTGTTTGACCATAGCAGTCGACTGATTTCCCAAATCAATCAAATTGATTTGTTTCTCTTTGATTCTGGATTAAATTGATTCAATTAGTTTCCAAATCAATTTGATTAATTTCCATATCACTCGCTAGTTGAATCAATTTACTTTTGTTTACTTCTAGATCAAATTGATTCAATTGATTTTACTAATCAGTTGAATCAATTTCCTAATCAATTGAATTGATTTTCCAATCAATTGAATTTATTTGCTTCTAGACCATTACCACCCTTGCATCCGATCTAATGACCTTCAAGGGCTTTCCTTCTCATGCCAACTGTTGGGTTCTACATGACCCACTTGAACTTTTATTCTCATACCAAGTTTTTGGTTCTTGATGATCCACTTGGACTTACTATCACCAAATGATCTTCCACGACCTGCTTGGACTTTTCCCTTACCAACTTCTCATTGGACTTTCGATCACCGAGTGTCCAGTCAATTTTGACACACTTAGATTTTTTTCTTATCTAACCTTCAGTTAGGACTAGTCACTTGATAGATATCCACCCTACCTAATCTTAATTAGGACTTTACTTTACCAACATGTGATCCTCCGTTATCCACTTAAATTTTTCTTTACCTAATTTCAATTAAAACTAATCACTCAGCATATTTCCATCCTACCTCACCTCAATAAGG
>JBAMIE010139961.1:0-15744 GCA_037177295.1 Kaempferia parviflora | reverse complement strand
ATATTTTTTTAATATAGATTTGTATTTATAATTAAAAAAATCAGTTTCATATTCATAAATCATAATTTTATATTTAAAATTCAGTTTCTGATAATTCTGTATTTATGTTTTACTGCTTTAATCCTTTATATATTTTTATTTATTGATTTCAGTTCTTAATCATGTCAAATAGACTATTTTATTTATGGGCATTTGAATTCTTAAAGACATTTTTTAAAGACTTTTAATAGATTATTAGTCCATAATTCCATATGTTTAATAGGTTTTTTTCCATAAAGCGTGCGCTTCGCTTTGCGCCTTAAGCCCCAAGACCCTTTAGTGCTTATTTGTGCTTGTGACAACTATGGTTATGGCCTTTTCTGATTGAAATTATGCTTAAATACACAGATGGTCTATTCTACTTCAGGAAATTACTTTATTATTTTGTTTATTGAAAGATATAGCCAAATGAGAAGTCGCATGTATAAGCATCAATGTGTCTCTTGAAGATGTTATTGACATTAACAATTAGATATCTAGTTTGTGCTCATCAAAGTCAAATTCTCTTTTACTGAGGACAATGCTGATGCTTGCGAATAATAGAGTTTTTCTTTTTTTTCAAAATATCTTTATATGTTATTTAATAAGGGTAGATTTTGTTATTTTGTACTTCAGTATATGTGTTAATTGTGATGTCTCATCTACTTGAGTTGCACTAAGTAATAATAATCTGAGAGGATATCTAAATATAGCTTCAACTAAGTGCGCTTGAATTTTTTTTTATTAGTTTATACAATAACTTTCTAATTTATTTAAATTATGGTCAATGGGGACATGACATATGTGTTGTTATTTAGTAATTGATCAATGTGAACTCAGGAGTCAAGTATTGCCATGTCGTTAGTATCTCAGTTATAACTACTAACATGATGTACAGTGAATATCTAACAAATGAATGTGAATTTTACTAGTAATATACAATGATATTGGCGATGTCCAATCCAGACAACTAACAGGATAAAAGTTAGACACGTCTTCTTGATAATGAAGTTTGAAGCTTGTGCATCCAATGAATCCAAATTGAAAATGTGGTTAAATTCGAAACAAGCTCTGTAGTTGTTATATTTACACATTACCTAATAATCCTAATACTTAACATGAAATTACAACACTTAACCTGTTTATACTGTTTATGATATTTAGATTGCATATGCAAATTGCTTTCCATGGGAAAATGAGAAAAAAGGGTATGACATAGATGAGGGAATCTTCAAGTTGTCAATTGTCAATTGGAAAAAGGAACGAAATTCTGCTGCAAACAGTTCTAAGCAGTCATACCAGCGTGCTTTACACTTGGCTCCATGGCAGGCTAATATTTACACTGATATTGCAATCTCAATTGATTTAATTGACTCTCTAGAAGAGAAAAACAAAGATGGACAGGATGCTTGGTAAGATCATCTATGGAGAATTCTGGTCCTTTTTGCAAATTCTTATGTGCAAGAATCTAGCTAAAGTTTATTCTGAGTTCATTAGGCAGCTGCCTGAGAAGATGGCTTTAGGTGGTTTGATGCTGGAGGGAGGCAATAAGGAATTCTGGGTTCTGCTTGGATGTTTGGCAAGCAATGATGCTCTGAAGCAACATTCTTTGATTAGAGCATTGCAGCTGGATTTATCTCTTTCATCAGCATGGGCACATCTTGGCAAGGTAAGGTGAAAATACTTTTCATTAGTTGAATCCTCATATATAATTGTCTGATTTTGTTATGTTACAGCTATATAGAAGCTTGGGAGAGAAGCAGTTGGCAAGCGAAGCATTTGACCATGCAAGAAGTATTGATCCTTCTTTGGCATTGCCATGGGCTGGCATGTCATCTGGGTTTGATGATGGGTACATAGTTACAAATTTTTTTTTCAACAGTCATATTATGTGATAATGTCATTTTCTTGGATATTGACTGAGGATATGTGAGTATAGCCATGGTATTGTCGACTTTAGGAGTGCATAATTTTTTTTCTCTCTTATGGTTGGCTCCAGTAAGGTCTTTAAGTTCATTTAATGTGGGTCTATTGATCTCAACTGAGCCCTCAGTGAAAGTCTTGTGGTTATTACTGAATTTCATCTGATGAGGGAACTTTATGCCCCTATTGACAAGGAATGAGGAACTTCGAAGCTTTATAAAACCTAACTCCACTCTATGTGTCCCCTTTTGAGAAGGCAAAATTGTGAGGGTCTCAAGGTTGACAATACCTCAACAAACCAATGACCCATTCGATCCTATTCAATATCCAGGCAATGATAACTGTTAGTGTGCTTCTTTAGGGGTTTATGTTTCAGTTTTTCCTTCTCATATGCTCAGGCTTTGCTCGGCAAATGAAGCATACGAAAGTTGCCTTTGGGCCGTGCAGATACTTCCTGTAAGCATCTTTATTTTATTATCATATTACTTTTTCTTTTTTTCGGTTGCAATTCCTATGTTGAGTAGATATAAGTTTAGCCTTTGATTTTTTTCACAGAAATATTTTGTGCAAGAAAATGTTTTTAGCAAAGCACTTTCATGGAATAGTAACTTATTTTTTTTAGTTCCTCGTATAAAAATGCCTCCAAATTTAATTTCTAGAGTTTGGTTGATCACATAAACATGCACACACGTAGGTCAGGGTGCACCAACATGTGGGACGCCTAGGGTACGGTACATTCAAATTTTTTAAATTTAGTTTACTGTTTATAATATTAAATTGACTATGCCATAATAGTAGTATTTATGATGTAATATTTTGAATTCTGAATGAAAGGAAAGGAAAAAAGTAAATTACTGAAATAAATTTTGAGCTTAACTACTGCAGTTTTCTTGTCTTTTCTTTATTTATTTAGCTCCCATTTTCCTGGTAAATTGAAATAGATACTTCTGTGAGCCTTATTTTTTTCACTATTTCTGGTTAAACAATTAAAGGACAGACCTTATAAATTTTCTACTAAGCTCTTTTAGTTTGATGTGATAAATAAAAAAAATTTAATGGAACTGTAATTTTAAAAATGTAAAATCTCTTGTCATAGTCATCCAAGTAAACAAATGAGTTAACACTTAATTATCAAACAAGCGCAGATAGACCTCTTTAGTCACTGGTTATCTAGGTTGTGCATGCATTAGCTTTTACAAATTAGTAAAAATCATCTACTATTTTTCATAGTCATGTAGTTGGTACTTAAGTTGCTCCTGGAGCAGTCTGGTTTGCTCACTTCATGCTTGTAATTCATGCAGCTGGCTGAGTTTCAGATTGGTCTTGGTGTACTTGCTGTTCTTTCTGGTCATGAGCTGTCTCCACAGGTATTTGGTATATAATGTCCTTGCATCCAAAAATGTCAATTTGGCAACAGTGATTTCTATGATTTACTGAGAGTATCATGAAATGATCCAATAAATTCCTAAAAGATCTACTTCATTTTGAAAGCAGGTTTGGACGACAATTTGGCATAGTATGATGCTAACATGTTTTTGTCCTTATGATCCACTAGGATCTTGCTAGCAGTGAATGTCAAAATATTGTGATTTGTGATATTTTCTATAGAGCAAGCTTGCTTATTACTTGGATTTTTTTCTATTTACCAAAAATTGTAAGTTCAAGATTTCATTTAATCCTTGCCAGTTAAAGTGATGCAGAAGTCACATATATTGTTCGCTTCAGTTACCATTTGTAGGAATTAAAGAAGGATTATCTAAGCAAAATATTGCCCATTTAGATATGCCTCCACTTTAGGAATATATTTTTGTTTTTATCCCGTCTGATGTATTGTTAAAAATTAAGATAATTGAGTGACAGTCCACTACTTATTTTATTTTATTTGATGTCTTGTATTATACTACCGATAGAACACCTTCTATCGTTTGAAAGTTTGAATAACATTATTTTTCCATTTGGTATCAAAGTGGACCCTTGTCTCAAATTGTCCGCTCCTCGTCCTAGAGAAACACCTCTGTTGCCATGCTATTTGTTATGTACATTATTGTAGTACTTTTGAGTGTTGCAGCTATAGAGACTGTCTTTTGATACTTAAGTAATTTGCTAAAATCCCCGTGTGTGTTTTAAACTGCTGTTCTTCTGTCCCTTCTTTTACTCACCAAGAGCCTTTTTACTACTATCTCTTGTTTTTGCTCAATTCCTAGTCTTAAGGAAGCCTTAAATTTAAAACCACAGGGCCCCAAACCTATGCTATTTGGTTTCTAGTATGTATTCATTAGAGTTGTAGATCTATGTGTTCTACATGGCTATTTCTAAAATTTTTTTAACATGATAAGTTGGGATACCAAGTGCTTACTTGGAGTAACAATATTTGAGTGTTGATGTTGGGGCCCAAGAAAGGTTTCAAGTATCCTCAAATGCTGGAATTTTGATCTTTGAGTGAAACACTATTTTCGTACCATGTCGTGACGACACTTGGCATGCTCTAAAGCATTTCAATACCAATGTAAATAAGTTTTGGTCTGATAATCTTCTCTTTTTTTTGTTTGTTTACCTCTATGTATAACCTTATAGCAACTATACAGCTAATTAAATTAAATTTTAGGTCAACAAGTAACAAAAATATAGCAAATGAGTAATAGTTATAAATTCCTAATGCCTAGATCAATGCTTGTAGTATTGATTTTTTTTTCAACATTCTACTGAGATTAATCTATATCTTTTAAGGCCCTAATTAGTACTCCCGGGACATGGTACAACGAATTTGTTTCTTTACATGTCTATACATATATCTTGGTCAACCACTTGTAGTTGGACTTAGATTGGTACTATTAGAAATGTTATAAGTACAACATATGAACAGATCTATATTTACTTGAATTTGGCATCACTCCTCTTTAGTATGATTAAATACTTTGATTGGTTCATTTCCTCCTCCTTGTGACCACACAAAATCGAAGAATGAGACATACAGAGAATTTTGTTGGCTAAGTCAAGCTCAAACAATATTAGCTTAGTTAGGCTTTATCTTAGTCAATACCAATGAAACCGTAGTCCTGATGAAACCATAATGACCTAGTATTACAATGACACTTGTCTCATCAGTCTTAATATTTGCCTATATTATTTTAATTTTTGTTATGTTAGGAAGTGCTAGGCCCTTGAAGCGTGAGGGAGGAAAAAAGGTTGGCGGCCGCCTTCAAAGCTTCGACCATCATTTTGGATGGAGAAGGAAAGATGATGTAAGCGAGAGAGCTTAGATCAAAATCTATATTGGGATAAGTATTAGGCTTTAGAGAGTTAAAGTGACCTTTATATACTTTGCTTCCTAATAAACCCGTAAGGTGTCATCCACAACGGAAAGCATCTAACCTTATTCAATTGGATATTCTTTCTATAGAGGACGCCAAGAACGTTTACTGAAATATGTCATCTAGAAGATGCCTTTTAGTACTTATCTTTTAAAATTTAACCCAATGTTTAGTATTGAGATCTATTCTCATTCATTGGATTTAAAGCTTATAGAAAAATAATTAGGACCATATGCACATAAATTACCCTTTAATTAATTTCTAATTTGGCCTCTCTATCCAATTGCCCAAATTAACCTTTAATTTGACAGTAGACCCTCTAAGTCGTCCTAATTAAATCTCCATTAATCAACATAATTAGCTACTTAGTTATTTGATTAATTAGTCAAGAGATTTAATGCTTAATTATCCTTAGATCTCCCTCAAGGCTACTTGCTGATCACATGCTAATATTTCAAGTCTTCAGCATGCAACTTGCAACTTTTTAGACTCCTAAAAATTAGTGGCAATAACACGTGAGTAGAGACATTTTTATCCCACATGAAGACCTTTTTCATTGGTTTTGGTGCACAAATCTTGATTGATCTATAGTAAAACATTGGTATTATCCACTATTTCGGAAGTGGTGATTTCCACAAAAGTTTTTTGCAGTACAGTGACTCTTATCATCTCATATCATGGTGTGCTCGGATGATTTGGATCTCTGTCATAGTAGAGCATATCCAAGTGTTTTGCACTTGGTACAGCCAACTTGAGAACACTTCTTAACTCAATATGGATAGATTTGTGTCTAAGTGATCACCAATTGAATTGGCTGTGTGATATGTTCTCAATTTATGGGGAGCAACTTTTTTCTTTTTGTTAATTACACTTAGTTCTCCATCCTCCATGTACTTATTAAGGCTATACTAATCATTATTTTTAAATATAGGGCTATGCTGCAACATAAGTGGATGTGATAGAGGTCCAGAATTCACATTGCATTTGGGTCACTATACGTGGCTATCTTATGTGGTTTGAGAGCTTGAAATTGATTTCCTCTAGCAACAGCGGCCTCTTACACTCACAAAGTTTGATGAGTTGTAAAGATTTAACATTCATTGGATGCAATCGTCTTTTTTATATCATACCAACTAAGGAAAAAAATTTAACTTATTAAATTGTCTTCCATTTTATACTAAATCTTTCTGCATAAAATTGAAATATCTTTATGATTATATTTTTGGTTATACTTTATATTATTAATCATCTTGGATGAGTTAGGTTTGCTAAGATGGTATTGTCATGTCAACCAAATCCCATTGTAATATGCCATATATCACTAGGAAGGAGTTGGCCTTCTTCCTACCCCATATGGTGGGGAGAAAGCTCAAACTTAAGGAGAAAGCTATCACTGTCCACTATCTATCTACAAGTCTCATGAGTACATAATATGAGCTGATGCTGCATTGTGATTTTCATGATGTTGTAGCCTATCACCTTGGCCAGATTTCGAGTGAGGATGCATCTTGATATCTAATGTGAGTTATATCCTTTTCTGATTAAGTCTGTGCACTAGGTATATCAGTGAGTGTTACCTATTGTGCGTGGTTGGTATATTTGTCAATAAAAGGGTGGTTACCCAAGACGGGCTATACGTGAGAAACCTCGATTAGATCCATTGACCTATCTGAACATCTGGAAAAGGCTTACACACTTAGGCCCTAGGACGACTAATACACAACACTAAGGATAAATCAAATATGGTCTAGTGATAAATACAAAGTAACACTACCTTGTCCTTCCAAGTATGAGATCAGACTAAACTAGATTACCCATCTTTAACTCATTTCACAATCAAGAGTTAACAGTATGTATTGGCTTCCAACTCTACAAATGGAGGAAGATTCAGATCAATCTAGTTCACATTGTGGTGAAGTTGTGTTATTATGCTTAGTAGTTAGTGGACATTAGTAAGAATAAGTTTGAACTTGAGTCTGAACTTCCTATTTCAATGGAGGCATATACAATATTGAAAATTTTTAGGGACATTATGTTTAATGAGCTTTAATGGAGATGTTAACCATATGTTGATGAATGGTGATTTTATCACTACTCATTCTATTTTTTTTCCACTTTCTCTTCATGATCTACTTAAACCTATTGATACTATTAGGCTAATTATTAGTGTTCTAAATGATGGCTTAGACAACTGCCTAGAATGAGGGAGTGATTGTATATGCATGTGTTGTGGTTCGAGCACTTGTTGGGTTAGGTGGATGATCACCAGCGCCTATGCAGATCAGATAGGCCATCGATATACTTAACAAATTCAATGTTGAAGAACCCAATGAGGACTTCTGTTTTGCTTTGCTAAAGAAAATTTTAGTGATTATGGAGTCATGAATTATCTTTAATGTGATAGCATGTAACTTTTTTAAGTGTTAATTTAAACATGGCACATTTTTCCAAAACAAACCCTTGGTATGTCTTTTCCCAAAGCAAGCGTTAATGTTAAATTTTTCTCAGAAAATACCCCTAGTTAAAATTTCCAATAATATCCCTGTAAATTGTGTTCTTAATGAAGAGATCTTGTGGTGGATTTTCTTGTCAAAATATATATCTTTTTGAATTTCTCAGAAAATAATATCCCGATATGTTGTGTTACTTGTGTTACAAGTTTAAAGTGATCAAAATCATCAATTAGATTGCATTTTAATTTGCGACTCTGGTATTTCCACAGAATGCTCATAAGATCACATCATTTGCCATCAAAATGAACTTCTTTGGGAAAATTATTTCTTGATATCTCATGCAGTAATGAAAATAATTGATTTTTAAATCACAAACTGATTTGCAAATCAACTTTTCAATTTTAAAATTGACACATATTTGGTACAAAATGCTCACAAGTTGATTTGTAATGTAGCTTGATTATCATTTTCAATTTGTTTTTGGGGCCAAATCTATTTTTGATATATCTTAGTAGGCGGTGTCCATATGCCTGTATCTTTAGATCACAAGGTAGATTGAAATTAGCTTGTGGCTTCAAAATTGGCACTAACTTTACATAGGATGCTTGCAGGCTGAGCGGCAAATCACTTTGCAGTATATTGGCCCATTAAGATGGATCTTCTTGGGGAAACAATATTCTGATGTGCTGTGTTACCAGTGTTTATAAGCTTAAAGTAGTCAAACTAATCTATTGTTAATATTTTGAAATTGTCATATGGAAAACAAATCTCTCCATATATTGCATTTCTCCTTCTTGGACACCTTCTGAAAGTGGAGAAACTTCCTCTTATAAGTCTTGTTTACAAAAGAGTAAATAAAAAATACAAAGTATGGGAGAGAGAGTTTAGAGTAGATATTTTGACAGTAGATTTCTTTGTAGAAGATGATTTATTTCGTAGCCAATATTTTCTTTATTTATAAGCCACTCGTAAGCTTCCTAGAGATCTCTAGTAACATCAATTTTTTTCCATCAGTCTTCTACTCCTTCAGCATCATTTGATCGGTCACTGACTCGGAATTTTAGTTGACTGCATTCAATAGTAGATTCTTGGAACAACCTAACGAACTAACTATTTGATATAACTGTTTTCCCGTCCATCAATTGTCTGCTTGCATCACCAATTGACTGCTTTCAATTGTAGCTATTACAACAAACTAACAGTCCCATTACAATGGATTAACCATTATGCTACTTGACTCAAGTGCCTATTAATCAATTGTTTAACAGAAATGACTAGGCAATTCTCTTGGTTTGAATCACAACTTATTGAACAGTCGATTGCTCAGTTGACATGGCGTCTATGGATCTGAGTCATCTACTGAGTCAACTTGACTATTAGTTGATTGGTACAGCTAGAATAATGACAAAGTCTAAGGCTTTTGTATGAGTTTAATTTATCTCTTGATTCTCCAATATTACATGTGCACTCATACTCATCATTGCACAAGTGGAATCTGCCAAGTCACTAGAAAACCTTCTTCAGGATCTTTGTATAGAGTCTTCTTCGTCTTGCCAAGCCTTTCATCAACCTTGACTAATCGAGACTTCACCTTGTTAGATATTTAATTACCCTTTATCTGCTGAGGCTTCTTCTTGTCAGACATCTGATCACCCTTGATCAGTTGGGATTTCCTCCTGCCAGACATCTGATCACGTTTGGTCTATTGAGATTTCCTCTTGCCAGACTTCACCTTGTTCGATTACGCTTGATCTAGCAAGACTTCCTTTTGTTATGTGGCCTAGTCAGCATATACTTGTTACAATTATCAAATACATTTTCTAACTTAACTCTTTGCCTACCATCGATCAAAATCGATTGCACCAACAAAAAAAAACATGTGTTGTTGTGTGAGGATTAGTGTAGATGGTCTTATGTTAGCGAGAGATGAGTTTAAATGCGTGGGTGTCATGATTACATGGGCGAAGGTAACATTGTGTTGGAGTTTGGTAAGATTTTCATTCTTCTACCCATGATATGGTAAAAAAGGATGTTAACTTGATCACATTTAATTTTTATGGACCACTTTAATTACGTTAGATTGTTACTCTTAAATTGGATCATGTGCTGTTCTTGCATATTGATATTCCATTTAGTCTATTTTATTGATTTGTAGGTATTTGGAGCCATACAACAGGCTGTTCATCGGGCTCCATTCTCATCTTTGGCACATAATTTACTAGGCTTGGTATGTGAATCACGGACAGATTATCAGTCTGCAGTTATTGCATACCAACAGGCTAGATATATTTTGAAGAACTTTCCATGTTTTGAGGGTGATGTTCAAGCACACTTTGTTGATGTGTCAGTCAACCTTGCTAGATCGCTCTGTAAGGTAAATTCTATTCTATTTTGTTTATTGGTTAGGATGAATATGCTATGTTCCAGTTTTTGAAACTCGTTCTTTATATAGATATGTGTGCATCTCTTAAGCGCTGGACCACCTATAAAATACTACTTTTGCAGGCAGGTCGTGCAATTGATGCTGCACACGAGTGTGATCATTTGGAAAAAGAAGGTATGACATTGAACTTATCTTTTCCACTGTCCTGAAGTAATTTTTTTTTATATAAATCATTGGGTGATAAATTTGTAAAGTAGCTATCACAACCGCAAGGAAAGTGACCAGTAGATGGAAAAAATTTAGCGGGTTTTGTCATATTTTTTGGCGATCAGATTTATTCCATTCAATTTTCAGGCTTCTTAGATGGCAAGGGCTTGCAGATATATGCTGTGGCATTATGGAATCTTGGACAGAATGACAGAGCTCTTACAGTGGTGCGTAAACTGGCTGAGAATATCTCGACCATGAAGCAGGCATCTGCAAATGCTGCCCTTGGGTTGATATGCACTCTAGTATACAACATTTCAGGATATGATTCTGTAGTTGCAACCATTAGCAAACTTCCAAGTAATTTGTTGCAAAGTACAAGAATGAGTCTCATTGTTTGCGCTTTGAATGCTTTACACACAAATAATAGGCTGCAGTTGCTACTTCCAACTATTTCTCCAGCTACTGCTTCTCATGGTATAGTTAGTGAAATGCATTCCCTTACTGCTATTAGCAAAATGGTAAGCTCTTTTCTACTTCAGTCTTAGTATTTGTCATTTCATCTTTATATTGCTCTTTGAGATGGACAGTATTAACAGAGGTTCATTACTTACAGATCACTTGTGAATCTGATCAAAGTTTAGCAATTGGCAAAGGAGTAAATTACCTTAAAAAGGCTCTTCATATGTATCCTAACAATAACTTACTGAGGTAAGTTCTCGTTTAGCACTTTTGAGTGTTTGCAAAGTGAAAACGTGCAAAAGTAGTTTCTCTTGTTTCTGAACATTCATAGTTGATTTTGTTGACTTATTCTTGTAACATGTAGCTTAGCTATGAAATGAGCATATTTGTTCTTGTATCATGCACTTAGCTATGAATTACCTATGTTGCATGGATACGGATACGGGTATCGTATCGGATACGACACGGATACGGTGATACGGAAAATTTTGAAAATATAAGACACGATACGGCTATAATACGTCGATTATTAAAAT
Organism: Kaempferia parviflora; assembly: GCA_037177295.1. Classification (NCBI taxonomy): domain Eukaryota; kingdom Viridiplantae; phylum Streptophyta; class Magnoliopsida; order Zingiberales; family Zingiberaceae; genus Kaempferia; species Kaempferia parviflora. The sequence continues at coordinate 4,451 of JBAMIE010139961.1, read as the reverse complement.
ATAAAAAAAATTATATATAGTATTAAAATTTAAAAATTCTAGAATAGAAAACCATGTCCATATTACATCAACCATAATATCCATTACAAATAAAAGTAAACATAACAAAATGCAGTACATTAAATCCATCTTAAGCAAGTAAAAAAAATTAAATATTCATATTGGTCTCATCACCAACAACTCCTTCAACAGTAAATAAGATTGACTCCAATTTAGGTTCATCAAGAGACAAATTGGCAATTTCAAGGATAGCAACATCCTCCATGCCCATGGAATCAAATCCATCTACTCCAACATCCCACATCTTGCTTTCTCCTTCGTTATAATGTGGACTCCTAGATAAAAGACGAAGATTATAGTGAACATATATTAAATCTTCCGCTCAATTTGGGGAGTAGGAGTAAATTTAGGGTTTTTTCAATTTCATAAGTAGTCCTTAGAATTTTAATGTTTTAAATTTTACCCTCAATTTTTTTTTTGGTAATTGAGCCCAAACGTGTCCGGAAACGTGTCCTAGCCGTATCGGGCTGGTCAAACTCTTAAAAAGTCAATGACACGTTTTTTGCCATGTCTGACACGCGTATTTGCGTGTCGTGTCCGTGTCTGTGTCGTGTCCGTGTCCGACGCTCCAAAAAAAAATATTTTTAGGAGTGTCGGTGCTACACAGAGTCCTATGTATAAAATAGTGGTGTTCCACTATTACAAGCTATACTTATTTTTCTTTTCCACTTTAACACATGATTATCCTAATTATACTTTAATAGGGGTCAACATGAGAATAATATGCAAAGGAACCATTTGCTATTTTGCATCAGGTTCCTTGCTAAAGGGTGAATTAATTGTTGGTGCTCCAAGCTGGTTTTGATGTGATCAACCAAGTTGGGTTAGGTCATATATTTCTAACCTTGTGTCTAAGTGTACAGGAGCTTAGGAACACAAAAAGTTGAGCGGAAGATGCGGCGGACGAGAAGCACGCACGGGAAGCGAGTCGACCGGCTCGGTGCATCCAAGGGATGAGAAGTCGCAGAAGAGTACAAGCGCACGAGAAGGCCATGTGCGGCGGTCCGAGGGACTAGAAGCCGGGAAGGAAGTCTGCTCGAGAAAGGACGGAAAATGGGTTCGGGTGAACCCTATTCCGGGTATCCGAGATCACCCAAGTGACCGGAAACAAATGGAGCCGAAAGAAGCAAAAAAAAGCAGCTGAGTAAAGCGGTCTCGTTGGAGAAGGCGTCTTCAGACAACTGAAGGCACCCTCGTGCCTATGGCTGAAGGCGTCTTTAAGGTCGGTCAGCGGCCGTTTGAATCAAGAGATAAAGTTTTATCTCGTAGATAAAATTTTTATCCCACTGAAGGCGCCTTAGGCCTTCCTGGAGGCGCCTTAGGCCCTCGAGATGGGACTTCCATGAGCTATAAAAAGGCCCCTTAAGTTAGAAAAGATACAACAACTTGTACACAACTTCTATAGTGTTTTCTTAGCTAAGTTCTGAGCGTTCAAAGATTGTAAGAGATTTCTCCGCCAACAAAGGAGATATTGTTAGTGAGCTTTTCAACTGCTTTGGATTAACAACCACCAAGGTTGTAACCAAGTAAACTTCTAGTCTCTTCCTGTTTATGTTTATTTATAGTAGTTATATTAAACTGACATTGATTCCCTACTTAAGATAACTCGAGATATTATTTTTTAAAAATTCCAGGATAGTCACCTCCTCTAGTCGGCCTATAAGGGACAAACAAGTGCTATCAGAGCAAGGTTGCTTCCGGAGGACTAACCTCCAAACGAAGCACAAGAGATGACCGAAACAAGTGTCCACCCGTCGAAGTTCGAAGGAGAATTCGGACAATGAAAATGCAAAATAGAAGTATACTTTAAAACAGACTTTGACATTTATCTAATTTGAAAAATGGTTTTGCTCTCCCTACTGACAACACTACCAGAGAAAGTAAGAAGGAAGAACTCTGGACGAAGGAGCAAGTAGAGTTCGTGGTTAATGAAAAGGCAGAGTTTCACCTACTCAGCGCGTTACCGCCTCATAAGGTAAGTCGGATCGGGCCTTACTCCTCGGCAAAAGAGCTCTGGGAAAAATTCCTAGAATTTTACGAAGGCACTTCCGAAGCAAAGCTCACGAGACGTGACCTACTCCGGAACTAAATCACAAACCTCAAACTGAGAGATGGCGAAACAGTTGCATAACTACACGCGAAGCTAAAGGAACTCATCACTGAGCTAACGAATGTCGGCGAAAAGGTAAGCAACTGAAATTCGATAAGGTACGCTTGAAATGTTTTTCCTAGAACTCAGGATTCGTCAAATTTAATAGATGCTTACTTTATATCTAGAGACTTAGAAAAAAGTAATCTCAAATTCACGAAACTAGATTTGTTGATAAAAAAAAGTGTCACAAATGGCTCTAAAAGAAGGATGAACCCGAGTCAGATTTGTCAGTTAAAGAAAACAAAGCAGCCCTAATGGTAAAGAATTTAAATAGGTTTTTTAAATCTAACAAATTCCTTAAGTCTTAGGAGAGAAAAGACAGAAGAAGAAAGATGAGGTGCTACAACTACCACGAGGAAGGGCACATCAAGGATGACAGCACCAAACTCAAGAAAAGCAAGGACAAAGGCAAAAGGCAGCTCAACCCGAAGCACAAAAATCGGAAAGCAACTTGGGACGAGTCTAGCTCCGAATCCGAGGTCGAAGCCTATGCCGGACTTGCACTGATGGCAAGTCACCAAGAAAACTCGGAAATGAGCATCGATGAAAGGGGAGCTTCATCAGAGGAGAGCATCAACGAAGGAGAGCCTCATTGAAGGAGAGCTACAATGAAGAGGAAGAAGTAGCAAATCAGGTAAGACAGGTACATTCCCTAACCCCTCAACAATCTTTTCAATTTATCAGGATGCTCACTAAGGATCTAGCTATTTTAGAAAATGAGAATGTTAAACTGAAATTGAACATAATAAATTCATGTCCTTTAGTAATGTAAGATAATTTCAAAATTGAAAATGAAAAACTAAAAGCACAAATAGAAAAGTTGAAAAATAACCATACATGTTCATATAGGGACAAAACTGTTTCTAATTTAAACTAGTATTATAGATTTCATAAAGAATAAATCAGAAATGTTTGACAAAAATATATCCCTAGGAAATACCTAATTAACCATATAGGTAGGAACCTATATTGAATCCCTAAAGCATGTCTAGCTTAGTGTTAATACTTTAATTGCAATATCATTGAATGATTTTCGTTCAAAGTTAAATTCATGGATATTCTATTTACTAAGTTATTTCACTATGAAAAAAAGAAATAGTATCTATTAATAGAAAATTTTTGAAATTTTTTTAATTGTTATACTATTTTTATGAATTTTTCAATAAAAATCATATTTTAAAGTTAAAAAAATATGCTTCGCAAACCTATATTTTAAAAAAAAAACTTAAATTTTTCTGCAGTTTATTAAATCATCTCAAATACCCAAAAAAAATTTAAAGAATTTTTTGAAGCTAAAAATATACTCTTCCAAAATTCTTTTTCGAAAAAAAAAATCTATTCTTTAGTTTGCAAACTTTCAATTTTGATATCTATTCAAATTTTTATGTGAGTTTGAAAACAAAAGCATGCATCTACAGAAAACGTTTAGAGTTTATTTAACGAAAAATATTTTTTCTATGATTTTTCTTCAAAAATAGTTATTTTTAATATTAAATTTTTTAAATTTTCACAATTTAAATTTTCTGTTCATAGATTATTTTGTTCCCTACACGTAGGTCACTTTCCACTTCAAAAATATTGTCTTAATTATCTAAGAAAATCCCTCTTTTTCAATGTGATCAAAGGGGGAGAATATATTAAGTTTAGGGGATATTAAGTTTAGGGGAGGTAGCATTTTGTTTTCCCAATTGCACTTAATTGTTTATTTACTTTTACTGTCTTATTTTTACCCTAATCTTAACTTTGTTTGCTCACATCAAAAAGGGGGAGATTGTTGGTGCCCCAAGCTAGTTTTGATGTGATCAACCAAGTTGGGTTAGATCCTGTATTTCTAACCTTGTGTCTGAGTGTGCAAAAGCTTAGGAGCGGAAGACGCGGCGGATGAGAAGGACGGCCCGGGAAGTGAGTCGCCGGGCTCATTGCGTCCAAAGGACGAGAAGTCGCAAAAGAGTACACCGATGGATGAGAAGGGCGCGCGCAGTAGTTCGAGGGACGAGAAGCTGGAAGGAAGTCTGCTCGAGGAAGGACGGAAAATGGATTCGGGTGAGCTCAATTCCGGGTATCCAAAATCACCCAAGCAATCAGAAGCAAACGGAGCCGAAAGGAGCAAAAAGTAGCTGAGTAAAGGTGCTGGAAGGCGCATTCAGGCATGCTGAAGGCGCCCTCGTTGGAGAACGCGCCTTCAGACAACTAAAGGCGCCCTCGCCCCTATGGCTGAAGGCACATTTAAGGCCGATCA